>JAJOOH010000316.1:0-71569 GCA_029582605.1 Solanum gracilifrons | reverse complement strand
CTTGTTCTTGGTCTACAAACAATCAATATATCATGGGGATCAATAAAGAAGACCTAATCACCCGAATCATAATTATTAATAACAACCCTAGGTCGAACCCTTGATCCCCATACCCATATTAGGGTTTTTCCACCATAATTCCCAGATCAAAACCATCCCCCATCGGTAATTACCCAAGAAACTAAGTTGTACGGATTGAAAAATGGATTCGGGGAGTAAAAACCTTACCTTTGGTGCTTGAAGAGGTGGAAAACCTTCAAGAAATATCCTTGGGTCGTTCTTTAGCTCTCAAGATCGAATGTTTCAGAAAGATAACATTTTTTGGGGCTTATTTCCAACTTAAGTCGCGATTGAGCCATTACTGTGGGGCCCATCCCACCACAGCGGCCCTGCCCTAGAGGAATAAACAAGACATAATTACCCAGATCATAATTAATAATAACAACCCTAGGTCGAACCCTTGATCCCCATACCAAATTAAGGCTTTTTCCACCATAATTCCAAGATCAAAACCCTCCCCCATCGATAATTACCTAAGAAACTAAGTTCTACGGATCGAAAAATGGATTCAGGGAGTAAAAACCTTGCCTTTAGTTCAAGAAGAGGTGTAAAACCTTCAACAAATATCCCAGGGTCGTTCCTTAGCTCTCAAGATCGAATGTTGCAGAAAAATAACATTTTTGGGGTTTATTTCTGACTTAAGATGCGATTGGGCCGCTCCGACGGTCCCCATCCCGCCACAGCTGCCTTGCCCTGGCAGCTTACACGGAACCAGTGATCTAATTTAAAAGTTCCAAACCCCCATTTCACAACACACCTTCATCCCATGACACTCATAGAATACCATTCCATACTAAAATCAGTTTCGGGAGTTCTACTCGCTTGAATTCTATTCTGTAAAGTTGTACGGGTTCCTTAACGTCTTACCTACCTACTCGTGTGATCAAATTCATATTTAGATATCCCATTTGTAACCAGATTTTCCTAGACCTTACTGACTCCATTTTCATCCAAATCTAAACTAGGTTGGAAAATTCCATGTTACTACCAAAAAGTATATCGTGATTGTTTCATTTCCATCAATCAAAGGAACACCATGGCTTATTTATTTGAGTTAGACATGATAGATTTTGATGTCCTTCTAGGTATGGACTGGCTTCATGCTCGTTATGCCTCCATTGATTATAAAACTCGAGTTGTTAGGTTCCAAATTCCTAATGAGACAATTATAGAGTGGAGTAGTAGTTCAGCAGTGCCTAAGGGTCATTTATTTTGTACCTAAAGGTGAGAAAATTAGTTTCCAAGGGTTGTGTCTATCATTTGGTCTGAGTTAAGGATTCCAGTGTTGAGACACCTCATATTGAGATAGTTTCTATTGTGAGTGAGTTTCCAGAAGTCTTTCCTGATGATCTACCCGGAGTCCCTCCTGAGAGGGAAATAGACTTCCGTATAGATGTCCTTCAAGATACTCATCCTATATCTATTCCGCCATATAGAATGGCTCTAGCAGAGTTGAAAGAGCTAAATGAACGGTTGAAATATCTCTTTGATAAGGTATTTATTCGACCAAGTGTCTCGCCTTGAAGCGCTTCAATCTTATTTGTGAGGAAGAAGGATGGTTCCCTTAGGATGTGTATAGATTACCGCCAGATGAACAAGGTTACCATCAAGAATAAATATCCTCTTTTGATAATTGATGATTTTTTTGATCAACTTCAGGGTGCTACTTGTTTTTCCAAGATAGATCTTAGATCAGGCTACCATCAGTTGAGGGTAAGGTAATGTGATATTCCAAAGACAGCTTTCAGGACTCGTTATGGTCAATATATGTTCCTAGTTGTCCGTTTGACCAATGCGCCTACATCGTTCATTGTCCTTATGAATAGAGTATTCAAGCCTTATTTAGATATGTTTGTTATCGTATTCACTGATGACATACTAATCTATTCGAGGAATGAAGAAGATCATGATAGTCATCTCATAATAGTTCTCCAAACTCTAAATGATAGAGAGTTGTATGCCAAGTTCTCTAAGTGTGAATGTGAATTTTGGCTTGAGTTTGTGCCATTCTTAGGTCACATTGTGTCTAGAGAGGGAAAGTTGATACCTAGATAATAGAGGTAGTGCAGAATTGGCCTAGACCCACATCTCCAACTGACATTAGGAGTTTCTTGGGTTTGGCTGGCTACTATAGAAGGTTCGTAGAGGGGTTCTCGTGTATTTCATCCCTTTTGACCAAGTTGACTCAGAAAATAGTAAAATTTCAATTGTCTGAAGCTTGTGAGAAAAGCTTTCAAGAATTGAAAAAGAGGTTGACTACAACCCTAGTATTGACCTTACCAGAAGGCACACAAGGCTTAATTATTTATTGTGATGCGTCTAGAATTGGTTTGGGTTGTGTGTTGATACAGAATGGCAAGGTTATAGCTTATGCCTCCAGATAGTTGAAAGTTCATGAGAAGAATTACCCAACCCATGATCTAGAGTTGGGTGCCGTAGTATTTTCTTTAAAAATATGGCGCCATTATCTTTATGGTGTTCATGTGGATGTGTTCACTAATCACAAGAGTCTTCAGTATGTGTTTACTCAGAAAAAGCTTAATCTCAGACAAAGAAGGTGGTTAGAATTACTCAAGGATTATGACATGAGTATTCTTTACCACCCAGGTAAGGCTAATGTTATTTCTAATGGCTTGAGTAGGTTGTCTATGGGTAGTACCGCCCATTATAAGGAAGATAAGAAAGAGCTAGCAAGATATGTGCATAGACTTGCACAATTGGGAGTTTGACTAATGGATTCCACTGAGGGAGGTGTAGTGTTGATGAATAGGGTTGCATCATCATTAGTGTTTGAAGTTAAAGAGAAGCAAGAACAAGGCCATATTTTGCTTGAATTGAAGGCAAATGTTCATAAGCAAAAAGTATTAGGTTTTGAACAAGAGGGAGATGGAGTTTTGAGGTATCAAGGTAGATTATGTGTACCAAGGGTGGATGATCTCCAAGAAAGGATCATGGAGAAAGCTCATAGCTCCAGATATTCAATTTATTCGGGTTCCACAAAGATGTATCGCGATTTGAGAGAAGTTTATTGGTGGAGTAGTATTAAGAAGGGCATTGCAGAGTTTGTTGCTAAGTGTCCGAATTGCCAACAAGTTAAGGTAGAACATCAAAGGCCTGGTGGTTTGGATCAGAAAATAGAACTTCCCGAATGGAACTGGGAGACGATCAACATGGACTTCATCATATGTTTACCAAGGTTTCGCAGGCAACATGGTTCTATTTGGATGATTGTTGATAGAATGACAAAATCAACCCACTTTTTATCGGTAAAGACTACCCATATAGCTGAGGATTATGCTAAGTTGTATATTCAAGAGATAGTTAGACTTCATGGGGTGCCAGTTTCGATTATTTTAGACAAAGAAGCGCAATTTACTGCACAGTTCTGGAAATCTTTTTAGAAAGGCTTGGGTTCAAAAGTAAACTTAAGTACTGCTTTTCACCCTCAGACAGAAGGTCAAGCAGCGCGTACTATTCAGAACTTAGAGGATATGTTGAGGGCTTATGTGATTGATTTCAAAGGTAATTGGGATAATCACCTACCTGTTATTGAATTTTCCTACAACAATAGTTACCACTATAGCATCTATACGACTCATTTTGAAGCTCTTTATGGGAGAAGATGCACATCTCCTATTGGGTGGTTTGAAGTTGGTGAAGCAGGGTTGATAGGACTAGACTTAGTTCATCAAGCTATGGAGAAAGTGAAAGTCATTTAAGAGAGGTTCAAAACGGTGTAGAGTCGTTAGAAATCCTACGCTGATGTTAGGAGAAGGGAGTTATGAGATTTGGTAAGAAGGAGAAGCTTAGTCCCCGGTATATTGGTCCTTACCGGATATCCAAAAGCATTGAAAGGTAGCTTATGAGTTAGAGCTACCACAACAGTTAGCAGCGGTTCATCCGGTATTTCACATTTCCATGTTGAAGAAGTGCATGGGAGATCCTTCACTTATCATACCAACTGAAGATATTGGTATCAAGGATATCTTGTCTTATAAGGAGATTCATGTTCAAATTCTCGATCGCCATGTTCGGAAGTTGAGGACTAAGGAAGTAGCATTAATCAAAGTTCTTTGGAGGAATCAGTCTGTTGAGAAAGCTACTTGGGAAGCTGAGGAGGATATGAAGAAGAAACATCCACATCTCTTTGAGCCCGAAGAAATTCCACACCAAGGTACTAATTTTCTTCTTAGTACTCTTTAATTAAAATACTTGATGTGTTAGATTTGCTTGTTAGGTCTTTGAGCTGAATGTTAGATGTTACACCCTTAAACAAGTAAGAGTAATCTTATTCAAGGACGAATGTTCCCAAGGGAGAGATATTGTAACATCTCGCGATTTGAAAGAACTAGAAAGAGTTAGAGTTTGAAATAGTCATTTTAGGAAAGAATGAAAAATCTGGACAAATGGTTATGTTAAGTTTGAGTTTGGGTCAACTTCAAACGACCATAACTCCTAGCTCAGGATGAGTTAGGTGTTCTTCCAGATACCGTAGGAGATATCTTAAAATTATCTTTCCAACGCCGTTGAGTTTGTGCTATTCTGAGTTTGTATGACTGAGATATGCTAATTTGAAGTTGGGTTGTTCAAATAAGGAAAGTCTATTCTGGATTTTTGAAGGGTAGTTTGGTCTTTTCCTTAACGAATTATTTTATTTCGTTTTTAGGGGTTTATTTGGGGTCTAATTAGAATTAGATCAGTTTAGAAAAGTGAAAATTCACACTAGGGCTTGGAGAAAAGAAAAAAGGGGAGAAAGGAGAAGAAAGTTCAAGATTCATCGATTTCTTGGAGAATTGCATGTGGATTTCATCAAGGTATCTGAGTTCACATAGCATTGGGTTAGTTCACCCACACACCAATCATTATTTAATTCAGTGAATTTGTATTGTTTTGAAAGCAAATCTTATGAGTTCTTGATGATTATTCGTTTGAAATCTTGTGGGTTCTTGTTGTTGAAGTTTCTTGAGATTTATTCATGAATTTAGGTGTGATTTCGAGTAGAATCTTACATATATTTAGTATATAGTAGATTCTAAGTGTTTGGGTAAAGAACCAAGTAATATTAGAGGGTTTAGAGTTGAAAAATGAAGAAGAAAGTTCAGGATTTACTGGGGAGGGGGCTGGGGTGTTGCGCCTCCCAGAGCGCCCCAAAAAGGGGTCAGAAGTTTGGGCTTTGGGGCTCCGCGCCAGCCAGAGCGCCCCACCCAAGCCCTCTGAAGTTTACCCTCTGGCACCCCATTTCTCTCAGAGCGCCACGGACGCCAGTTCTTCTACTTTTTCCCATTTCTTTCTGTACTAGTTCCTTAGCAACGTACCTATGTTTCCTAGTTGATTCCAACACTCTAAGGTATGTCTAAGAATCATGAAATAATCCATAAACATGAAATCATGAACCTTGAATCCATACTTCAATTTAAGGAAAGTTAAGAGTCAAGTGAAGAAGTTAAGAATCAAGTCAAGGGAAGTTCATAATTTTTTTCAAAAGTCTTTCACAAACGTTTTAACTTTGTTTTAAGACTTAATCTTTGAGTTGAGTAAAGAGTAAGGATAAAGTTCTTTTCTTCAAAGGTTATACGAAAACTAAGTATTCCCAAGAGTTAAAATGTTTTCACATTTGAGAAAGAAAGGAAACACCGATTTCCAAGAGAGTTTTTAAGCTAAGTTTTGAGTAATTATCTCAAACCAAAGAAAGAGCTTTGTTTTAAAAAAAATATGTGTTGAGTATATTTTGGGAGTAGTATTGAGCACCGATATGGGGATGCGAGTTCATAATAATTCAAGTCTCCATAAACCATGTCATCATGGGTAGAAAAGGATCATACTTTTTAGATGAACTCTTAGTGCTTTTTAGCATAGACTAGTGGATCCACGTAGTTAAGGCGTTCTATTTGACGGCAAAGTATAGGAAAGTTCTGGCAGTGTGGGCAAGACGCTGTATCACCACTTAGGCTCATAGTGGTGGTTTTCGGTTAGAGAAACTCCCACAGTAATTATATTACTTTATTATATGTGTAAATTGAGTTATTATTGCATTTCTTTAACAAATTAAATTTCTACCTACTATTTTAAATGCTTTGTATAACTGCACCCTATTATTGTTGTGTACTTTGCATTTGAGTTAAGTTATTCATGAGTTGAGTAAAACCAAGGTAAGTGTTTCTTTCAGATTCCTTTCAAGATTATGTTATGTTTAGTGTTCCCCTCGCTTACTCTTACATTCAATGTACTGATACCATTTGGCTTGTATCATTTCATGATGCAGAAACAGGTAACCGGGATCAACATCCAGCGCCTCGTTGATCCAGTTGAGCACTCAGAGTCTTTTGCTGAGCTTCCTTGCTTCCGGAGGGCTCCTTTAACATTGCTTTAGTACTTTCTTTGTTAGGATGATCGGGGGTCCGGGGGTCTTGTCCCGACATCCCTCCTTATTTTAGAGGCTTCATAGGAAATTAGTAGTTCAGTTGTCTTTACACTGTTATTTCTTATGTTCAGACTTGAATTGCCATCTATGGCTAATTGAATGTTTTACATTAAACGTTCTGAGCTTAATTTGAGACAGTTGTTTTATAAGTGCATTTTTTTATGTAATAATGCTTAGAGTCTTCTGCTGAGAGTCTAGCCAGGCCAAGGGTTCACTTAGGGCCAGAAATAGTTCTCAAGTGCCAATCCCGCCCAGGGTGTAGGCTCGGGATGTGAAAATCGCTTCTTTTATTCTGGACTTCAATAAGGTATCTACCTCTAGAGTGTTTTCATTGTTTAGATTATAGACTTTGCATCTTTAGAACCTCAGAGTCTTGTCAACACTTGCCTTATGCACAAACATGCTTCTATCAGTTGTGCGTACCAACTTATTGTGACAGGGTTGTGATGCAAAATCGACTCGATATGATCAGCCAAGAACATATTGGTTGCAACTTTGGTAACCTATGATCACACATAATCCGTTTATACTGTTGTACTCAAGTGTAGAATATGCTTTCCAGTATAAAACTCTGACTTTTTTTTTTATAGAGAAGCTATGAATGTCATTCAATTTTAATTTCATCAAGCTCCAATACGTTTAAATTTTATTGAGGCACAACTTTCAATGCAATAAAAATTTGACAACTGTATTTCCTTGTAATCATTCAAAAGGCAAATTGAACATGAGAAATCATTGGAAAGTCAGATAGTTGATAATTGTTTGAAATTGTGTTTGAATTGGAGTGTCGTAGGTTGTTGATTGTGAATCGTAAAAAATGGGGAAGGTGATGCGTTGGGCCATTTTGGTGAGCTTTGTCGAGCTAGCAGAATTGGCTCAGTGTCACGACCCAAGTCTACACCCCGGACATGACACGACGTACAAGGTTCTGAAGAGCCTCATACAAGCCTCATAACATAAATAACATAAGACATAAGAAAATGACATGGAATTTAAAATCTTTAATTCATAGAATCGAGGTCTTTATTTAAAAACACAGTGAAAGTCTAACTTGTCTCACATGGCCATCTAATACAACTTTAGGATCAAACATAGGGTCACAACCCTTCAATATAGTTCGAAAAAAATGAAATAATGAAACTAAAAATGACAACTCTCGTCCTCGAACAATGAGGACTCACCAACTAGCTTTGGAGAGAATCGATCTAAGCTTTGAACACTAGAAGTCACTTTAAGATCAGAAACCTACACTTTGTAGAAAAATAGAAGAAATATGGGCCAGCACACAAAAATGTACTAAGTATGATAGACATGCAAAAATCACGCTTAAAAAGGACATTTTGGTTAAAAACCATGCTATATGCCAATTTTAAGAAACATCATGAACTTTAGTATAAGAGGCATAAGATACAAGCATATTCAACATAAAAGCCATTACAACACATTAGAACCATCATCTTAAGTAACCCTAAGCTACACTTTTGCAATTTAAGAATGACATCCCATATTACCATTCATACTAAGTACCACTTTGAGGCCACCATAGATGGACTTACCATTCCTCATACTCATCTTTGGTCAATAATCATAGATAAGGAACATTCACATTTAATAAGTCATGACAAGGAAAGTAACTCATAATAACTTTCCAAGTTAAGCATCCATCATTAAATTAAGCCTTCAAGTCAACATTCTCATTAGCTTCATTATGAGCACATTCATTTCATTAGACCTTAAGACATTAGAGAACACACCATCTCAAAGCCTACTCGTGCAATGCATGAATGACATCCCATACTACCACCCACACTTCATAGAACCTCTTAACTAAGCATAGCACGTATCTCACATGATGAGAATAAACATTAACCGACATAGACCATGTGAGAAAACCATGTAATCTGGTGTCTATCCCACACCGTAAAAGGTTGGTATACTTGCCTAATATAGGACCGGCAAAATTTTAGCTTAGGTGGATCCACTAGATAATAACTTACGTGGCCACATAATTATGGGATAAGGAAGATGTTTATTGAAACCCGACCTAACGTGGGGAGAGCTTCCATCTTACCATATCCACTCGGTGCTAAGCTTACATTCCCATAGAGTAGTTCATTCTCATTAACATTATTATACTTAAGAGGAATGCCATCGGCCTATCGACCCAAGGTACATTATTACACACATGAAAGGAATGCCACTGGCCTATCGATTCACGGTACATTATTAGGATAGCTCATTGAATCCTTATGAAAGGAATGCCATTGGCCTATCAATTCAAGATTCATCATTACATTAGTTCATTGACTCATTATGAAAGGAATGTCATTGGCCTATTGATTCTAGACAAAGTCTTAGAATACTTCATTAGTCATTTATGAAAGGAATGCCATTGACCTATCGATTCATGTTCATTAAGTCAAGATTCATTAATTACACAAGAAGAGGATGCTCTAAGCCTACCAATTCAAGGTACATCAATCAAGATTACTTTCATTTACACAAGAAGATGATTCCTAAGCTACCAATTTAAGATGTATCATTACATTAAAGAAAATTTTCACAATATATCATCATCATTCACAAGTGTATAATTGAGAATAACCTTTCAATAATAACACAATTGCATTGTAATCATGATCACATTACTTTCATTGAAATCACAAAGCATACAATCTTGATTATAATCAATCCTTCATAATTTACCCTCCAAGGCTATGAAGCAATCTCAACCCAAACATCTAGAATACTACATTAGATTAAGGGGAATATCATGATTCGATAACTCAGTCGATATAGACATAATCAATTAACATGTTTCCATAATTAATCAACCTACATCATAAATTCACAATTTAGTATTTTGGGGAATTCATGGGTTCATGGGGGAATTTCATCATAAGTCAACATTAATTCCTCAATTAAATCACAATTCATCATAAATCAACCACTGAAATCATTTTGAAATTGAACCCATGACTTAGATTGAAACCCTAACTTTTTGTGGGAAATTGGAAGCTTTGAAATCATGTTTTGAACGGACTCTATGAGTAAAAGCTACCCATAGATGAAAACTACCATACCTTGAGTGAATATTCTCCACGAAATTGAGTGGGAAAGATGAACTCTTGAGCTCTAAACCTTGATTTCTTCTTCTCCAATGGAGGTTTCTAGAGAGAGAATTATTTAGAGAAGAGGTGGTTTCTATTTTGGGCTTTGGTAGTTATGAGTTGTAAAAGGTAGTTAATAGTTTAAAAGGCCTTAAATAATTGAAATAAAACAATATAAACCTTCCCCATTCATTAATTAATTAATTTGGAATTTAACACCTTGCCCTAAACTTGGCCGAGAATGGACAGCTACATAGGTGCCATCCACGACCCAGGACTCACGGACCGTGAGTGGGGTCACTCCCCGTCCTGCAAGTCCGTGGATGGGGTCTGAAACTCAAAGTCTAGGGGTCTTGACCTACGTCTTGGTTCCACGGGGCGTGGATGGACCTACGCCCAGTAGGTCCCATACGTAGGTCCCTTAAATATTTGCAGCTTTTTGGTTCTTGGGGCAGCCTTAGGGTTTGACTTTAGGGGATCCTCAAAGACTCTTGGTTGGTCCTTGGGGAGTTTTACCTTGATGTTTAATCCCTAAAACCCTTAACCTAAGCTCGGGGAACAATTTTAAAACATAAAACCCCACATCAAACTCAACAACACACTCGTAAGGCTCTAGTTTCACCTACTAGTTTTCCGAGTAGTTACATTATCTCCCCCTTGGGAACATTCATCCTCGAATGACACTTTAAACACTTTACGGATATAAAGACTCAAGACTAGCAGCCCATAATGGATGAAAAATCATAAACAATGTACAAAACAAGGAGGAAACATCAACTCCATCTCAATATACTCAGTGCAACACAAGGAAGTAGGAACTACATCTACAAACCCATTATGCATGAAAACTTCAACATTTCTCATTTCATTGGAGGAATTAACTTCTCCAACCCAAAACATGCTCATCATAACATCATGAAGGGAATTGGGAAATTACTTTCAAAAGCACATTAAAGCATGTTCAACAAGTCATCTCATGAAGCATATAGGCAACTCATACTAAATGCACATCATCATGAGGAACATAAATCATAAAAACTTATTTTTTCATTAAACATGAATTCATCAAGAACATGCATAACATAAGGAGACCATGGAAACACATAATCACACATGACTACAAAACATGAAACAATCTACAAGGAACTCTTTGTCTCAAGCTTGAATAGGAATAAAAGGAAAGAGATAAGGATATCGGAACTCTCAACAACCTTACTATCCAAACATACCATCTCCCCTTGGGAGTAACCCATACTAAGGCTATCATGAAAATAACATAGGAACCTTAATAAAACATTCACAACCATAAGGAACTATCAACATACTGGTGCCTTCATCTGAAAGAGCTCATTTCTCCTCTCTAGACTGGAGTGCATAGAAACAACCATACTTTGGAGAATTGGGATCCGAGATACTAGGAGAATCTTGCTTGGCATCTCTCCCCTTTGTCGTGATTGTAGGGAAATTTTTCACTTGATGATTACTCTTTACATAACCATAGCAACCATCCGTACAGGCTAGGAACTTCCCATGGTGTTTCTTTCCTCAATTGGTGCAAATAGGTTTAGGAAATTGAGACCCACTACCTTTCTCTTGGTTAACCCTGGGAGTGCTTGAAGAATCTTGGTTGGAAAATCTCTTTTTGAACCTTGTTTGACCTTGTTCATCGGATTTAGCTCACTTCATCTCCCTATTCTTTTTCTTAATTTTGGACTCCTCAATTTGTTGAGCAAACACCATAAGCCTAGAGATATTCATGTCATCATGTAGCATTGTCGTACGACACTCTTCCTCAACTAGGTCAGACACACCCGTCACAAATCTACTCATCTCATCCCTCGGATTAGACACCAAAGATGGAGCATACTTAGACAATAGGGTAAATTTCAAGGAATACTCTTGCACACTCATGCTACCTTTCCTAAGGTTGATAAATTCTTCCACCTTAACTTCCCTCTTCTCACGGGGAAAGAACCTATCAAGGAATTCTTTCTTAAATGCCTCCCAATCAATATGACCTGCTCCTACCAGCCTATTATTCTTCTATTGAGTAAACCAAACTTGGGCAACATCCTTTAATTGGTAAGCGGCTATTTCTGCTTTTTCTACCAAAGTCACCCCCATAGCATTAACTACCTTATACACCTCATCTACAAACTCTTGGGGACCCTCCCTCACCTTGGAACCAAGAAACACCGGAGGACTCATCCTCACAAAGTCCCTCAACCTAGAAGCCATAGTGCTCACATTAGGGTTCACATGAGTTTCAACACCCAGATGGGCTTGGGCCGTCAAAGCTTGGGCTTGAGTTGTAACGGCTTTAGCTTGAGCCATCATGGCTTGAGTCATTATTTGGATAGTGGTTCTAAACTCTTCTAGGGTTACATTTTCAAACGGAGCTTGATTGCCTTGAAGAACTTGAGGACCTTGGGGAGGAACTCCCTCATTCACATTCTCCTCTTCCACCCTTCTAACATTCACCCTTCATGTATTCATTCCCTAAAGACACAAGAGAAGGCTTAGGAAAGGGACTTTTATAGAGCTAAACTCTATGGAACAACTTAAAGAGTAATGTAACAAGTGTAGTTTCCTAACATCTTATAGACTGTCATTCATAAATGTGGCGCGTTTCACACTTATGAACAAGACTCTACTAGACGTGGCTTGTGAGACATCAATCCTGAAAACCATCACAACATCTTGTGCTCTGATACCATGTTTGTCACGACCCGAGCCTACACCCCGGATGTGACATGGTGTACAAGACGCCGAGAGTCTCATACAGGCCTCATAGCATTCATAACATAATACATAAGAAAATGGTACGAAATTTAAAATTTTAATCCATACAATCGAGGTCTTTATTTAAAAACACAACGGAAGTTTAACTTGTCTCACATGGCCATCTAATACAACTTTAGAATAAAAGATAGGGTCACAACCCTTCAAAAAAGTGCAAAACGTAAAATGACATAAAGAAACTGAAAATGACAACTCTCATCCTCGAACCATGAGGACTCACCAACTATCTTTGGAGAGAATTGATCCAAGCTTTGAACACTAGAAGTCACTTTAAGATCCGATACCTACACTTTGTAGAAAAAAAATAAGAAATATGGGTTAGCACACAAAAATGTACTAAGTATGATAGCAAAGCAAAATTCATGCTTTAAAGGAAATTTTGGTTGAAAACCATGCTATATGCCAATTTTGAGAAACATCATGAACTTTAGTATAAGAGGCATAAGATACAAGCATATTTAACATATAAGTCATTACAACACATTAAAACAATCATCTTAAATCAACCTAAGCTATACTTGTGCAATGTAATAATGGAATCCCATACTACCATTCATACTAAGTACCACTTTGAGGTCACCATTGAAGTTCTTACCATTACTCATACTCATCTTTGGTCAATAATCATAGATAATGAACATTAACATTTAATAAGTCATGACAAGGAAATTAACTCATAATAATATTTCCAAGTTAAGCATTCATCATTACATTAAGCCTTCCAGTCAACATTCTTATTAGCTTCATTACGAGCACATTCATTTCATTAGACATTAAGACATTAGAGAACACACCATAGCCCTCTCAAAGCCTACGTGTGCAATGCATGAATGGAATCCCATACTACTACCCACACTTCATAGAACCTCTTGAGTAACCATAACACGTATCTCACATGATGGGAGTAAGCATTAACCGACATAGACCATGTGGGTAAACCATGGAATTTGGTGTCTATCCCACACCATAAAGGGTTGGTCTACTTGCCTAAGTTAGGACCGGTAACATTTTAACTTAGGTGGATCCACTAGCTAATAACCTATGTGGGCACATAGTTATGGGATAAGAAAGATGTTCATTGAAACTCGACCTAACGTTGGGAGAGCTTCCATCTTACCATATCCACTCGGTGCTAAGCTTACATTCCCATAGAGTAGTTCATTCTCATTAACATTATTATACTAGAGAGGAATACTATCGGCCTAAAGACCCCAGGTACATTATTGCACACATGAAAGGAGTGCCATTGGCCTATCAATTCACGGTACATTATTAGGATAGCTCATTGAATCCTCATGAAAGGAATGCCATTGGTCTATTTATTCAAGATTCATCATTACATTTGTTCATTGACTCATTATGAAAGGAATGTCATTGGCCTATCGCTTCAAGACAAAGCCTTAGAATACTTCATTAGTCATTTATGAAATGAATTCCATTGGCCTATCGATTCATGTTCATTAAGTTAAGATAGAATGAATTACACAAGAAGATAATTCCCTAAGCCTACAAATTCAAAGTACATCAAACAAGATCACTTTCATTTACACAAAAAGAGGATGCCCTAAGCCTATTAATTCAAGATGTATCATTACATTAAAGAATTCTTTCACAATATATAATCATCATTCACAAGTGTATAATTGAGAATAACCTTTCAATAATAACACAATTGCATTGTAATCATGATCACATTACTTTCATTGAAATCACAAAGCATATACATAACGTCATGATTATACATCAATCCTTCATCATTTGTCCTACAAGGCTATGAATCAATCTCAACCCAAACATCTAGAATACTACATTATATAAGGGGAATATCATGATTCAATAACTCAATCAATATAGACATAATCAATTAACATGCTTCCATAATCAGTTAACCCACATCATAAATTTACAATTTAGTAATTTGGGGAATTCATGGGTTCATGGGGGAATTTCATCATAAATCAACATTAATTCCTCAATTTAATAATAATTCATCATATATAAACCATTGAAAATATTTTGAAATTTAACCCATGACTTAGATTGAAACCCTAACTTTTTGTGGGAAATTGGAAGCTTTGAAATCATGTTTTGAAGGGACTCTATGGGTGAAAGCTACCCATAGATGAAAACTATCATACCTTGAGTGAAGATTCTCCACGAAATTGAGTGGGAAAGATGAACTCTTGAGCTCTAACCCTTGACTTCTACTTCTCCAATGGAGGTTTCTAGAGAGAGAATTATTTGGAAAGGAGGTGGTTTCTATTTTGGGTTTTGGAAATAATGAGTTGTAAAAGGTAATTAATAGTTTAAAAATCCTTAAAAAAGTGAAATAAAACAATATAAACCGTCCCCATTCATTAATTAATTAATTTGGAATTTACCACCTTGCCCTCAACTTGACCGAGAATGGATAGCAACACATGTGCCATCCATAACCCAGGACTCACGGACTGTGAGTGGGGTCACGCCCCATACTTAAGTTATGTGTATGGGGTCTTCAACTCGAAATCTAGGGGTCTTGATTTACAGCTTGGTTCCACGGGGCATGGATGGACCTACGCCCAATAGGTCCCTAAATTTTTGGCAGCTTTTTGGTTCTTGGGGCAGCCTTGGGGTTAGACTTTATGGTCCTCCTCAAGGACTTTTAGTTGGTCCTTGGGGAGTCATACCTTGACTTTTAATCCCTAAACCCGTCAACCTAAGCTCGGGGAACCATTTTACAACATAAAATCCCACATCAAACTTAACAACACACTCTTAAGGCTCTAGTTTTACCTACTATTTTTCTGAGTCGTTACACTTGGTGATCGCCGAACGTCATTTCACCGCCCATCTACCAAGCTTTATGAAGGTGAGCCATAGTTAATTTCGGTGATGACCTTTCAGCTCATAGAGTGAATTCGATGAGTTGCTGAATGGCACTAATATCTCATTTTTGACATGTGTGTTTACTGAATATTTCTGTAACATTTGGTTCGGTCTCCCTTGCTCTCCAAGTGAGTTCAGTGACTCGCCGAATGGTCTTAAGATTGCCCTTTCTACTTGAATTTTTGCTGGGAATGTTGTAACTTTTTGGGAGACCTCTTTTGCTCGCCATTGGACTCCTTGGCACACTGAACTGCTTCACCGAACTTTTTTTTTTTTTTTTTGATAATGTTGTTTAACTAACCTTTTGCAATCAAATTTGTTCTTGTTTGTGTGCTTTTACAGGTATGGCTAGGCCTAAAGTTCCAGCTCGAGGTCCACCACCCCGAAATAAAGCAAAGGGGGTCATGATTGCAACAGAGGTTGAGCAGCCCCAACCCACTTGTCGTAAACCTCCTCAGAAAATTGGTAAGGGTAAAGGAAAAAAATAGGTTATGTTGGACACCAACTTGGATGATATTTTTGGCATAGATTCCATCCAGGTCCCCCGTCCTCCGAGTAAGAGAATGAGGAAGATGAGGGGTCCGGGGATCCAGATCATACACCGGTGTCCAAAATTGATTTGGTAAAGCGGAAACATTTAGAGTTGCGGTCTAAATCAACCCATGATCCACTTGCACTAACCCCAACACCATATGCATCACAAGCACCACAAGTGCCTCCTATTCCAGTACATCCTCCACGGTCCATGAATCGGTTGAAGGTCGCTGGCTTGCAGTCTATTCTTGAGGAGAAGCGGTTTTCCACAGATGGAGTGGTGGACAGATATCCTATTGTTTGGGAGACTTTGCGGTACCACAAATTCAATTTCACACAACCTCGGGGTCCATATGTGACTACATGGGTTTGGGAGTTGTACGAGGGGTACGCCAAGCTTATCCCAAAAGGGAAAAAGAGGGCTAGTTTGATGGCGCCGATTGAATTTGTAGAGGTATGCGGAGATAAAGTAAAGTGCAGTGAAACATATATAAATGTTTAGTTAGATTGCACGATGCGGAATTGGCACTCTTTGGCTGATGAAATTGTGACTCAACGTCTAGATAACCTGAAGGGGTGGCTTCACCCATGTTGTGTGATGCCATACCCCCGTGGATCTAGATGGGGGTTGTTATTGGAAAAAGGACCTAAAAATCTCAGTACGGTACTGGTTTAAGTTCATTAGCGGCATGCTGATTTCATCACATAATGAGTCTATTATCTGGCACCTGAAGGCTGTGCTTCTGGGGTGTATTATTGATTGGGAGAGGCTGAACCTTGGGTCAATTATTGCATAGGTGATGGTTCTACGGTCCAAACAAAATTAAACGTCATTGCCATTTTCAGTTCTGATTAGTGCCTTGTGTTGTTGAGCAGATGTGCCTTTTGTGGTGAAGACATATATTGCGGTTACTCCTTCCTCATCTTGAGATATTTATCAGATTGAAGCATAGTAAATGATGAGGTCGAGAAGAAAAAACTTATTGTGGAAACTTCCCAAATAGTTTATATGGAGTCCATGGAGGTCGGCCTTACTCAGCCCACTCTGCCAGTCAAGCCCTCAAGTATACCTGCCCCGTTGACCTCTACTTCTCCTGAACCTGCACATCCTCCTATGTCCCATCTCCCATTTACTCAGACCCTGATTTACAAAATGGTCAACCTTGCCCATTAGGACGATGTGAGGGCTTCTCAGGTTGAGGCCATTATCTCGTCGATGATTGGTCGAGCTATAGATGTTGCACTTGCTCCCATTCGGAAAGAGTTAAGGGAACATTAGGAGTTATTTACTGCCCATGGATGAGCATTGGATACCCTGACCACTCTAGTTGAGGTATGTGAGCAGGCCTGTAGTAAACTTACTTATTTAATCCTTCTAAAGAAGGATATTGCTACACTGCGTCGGGATGTGGATGAATTGAAATCAACCAACATATCAATGTTGTAAGGCGTGTAGATATCCCCAGGACCCCCAATTCTAAGTTGCCTACAGTTCCAGATGCTTTTGAGATCCCTCTAGATAATGTGATCAAAGATGCTACTAGAGTTGATGAGGATAGGGAGTCTGACATGTCCAAGATGGATGAGGATGATCTAGTTTCTCGTGAGGTTAATGTGTATGAGGACTTGGAGGATTTAGAGTGTACCTTGCTATGGGTGGCCACGAAGGGATCACTACGCGACACCTTCATGATTGGTTCTACTGGGTCTAAGCCCACGTAGGAGGCCATTGCACAACCTTAAAAAGATGGAGATGACCAAGGCACTGATGCCTAGGTTGAGGCTACACCAGCAAGCCACAATTTGCCTCAGGCTTAGCCTGACATGGGGTTCTTTACACTCCCTTCATTTAATTTCCCGTAAGTACTTTTAGTTTTTATTTTTCATTGAGGACACTATTTATATTTTTTTAGTGAGGTGAAGATATCTAGATATCTACCCATTTTGTTGTATTTGTTGTTTTGCTTTTGGTTGTATGTTGTTTTTGGGATATTTTGTTTTTTTCATTCAGAACCTCATTATGTTTCTTTAGTAGTAAATGTTTTGGTTTTTATTCATTGGCTTTTCTCTCTCGACTGCTTGAATATGAATGTTGGTTATTATTCTCTGGTATATTTGAGTATCGTTGTGATGAATATCGATGACTTGAATAGTTCTCTTGATGAACAATATGTTTGTATTAGTCCAACGAGGAAATTTGAGTTGCGTAAGTCTTGTGTGAATTGTTAGCATCTCATTGTGACTAGTCGAATGTCAAGGTAAGTCTTGCAATGACCATTGCACGCGAGTTTAACTTGTAGAGTCGTAATCGATGATTGTGTTGGATTCCATGTGTGATGAGGTTTACTTGAAAAGTGTGCATGATGATACCTAGAACTTTTTCTATTGGTCCAATTGACTAGCATTGGTGAGTGAAGGAAAGGATCTTAGGCATAAATTTTTGAGAGTGAATCTAATTTCTATACCTTTGTGTGACCACCTTGTGAATGTGTGAACCTAGCTTGGCACCATTTGAGCGTAACCTTTTTTTTTTGGATGAAACATGAACACAAATGCTTAGACCGGTTGTTGAAATTGTCATATCTTTTCCACCTATAACCTTCGTGAAGCATTGGTTTGTTTAAATAGCCAACTTAGGCCAAAAGTGATGAGTTCGAGATATGTACTTATTTGGGGATTTGTTTTGATAAATTTAGTGTCCTCAAATGTTTGATTTATGCTATGAACTGATGTGTAAACTTGATTTTTAGGTATGTGGATTGAGGAGCAAAGCAAGGACACTAACAAGCAAAGAGGAACAAAACAAGTTGAAGAAAGGACAAAGGCAAGCTTGATGATCGCCAAGAGCACTCGACGAATTGCCAAATTTCCCCTAGCCCACCTAATATTACAGTACACTATGCCTGTAATGAGAGAAATTTGGGCGAACTGTGTTCCATATCGGTGAATCGCCGAATTTATTGATGAAGCAAGACTATACCGCCGAACGCACTGAACGAGCATTAAAGATGAAATTGAATTGGTGAGCCAAAGTACTAAAGGGCGGATCACGGAAGTGATCAGCGATCCCGATGTAGACCACCTAAATTTACAGTGCATGATGGATGAAAACGTGAAGCAAGAAGGCGATGGACAAGGACTATTGGCGAGTCGCCAACTGGTCGGCGAAGCGTGAATTTCCTCGCCGATCAACCCCAAAAAGCCACACCTTAGATCAGTATAAATTAATTTTTGGAGGAGAGAGAAGGCATCCAGTCATTGTGGAACAAAATAGAGAGAACAAAAACACTACTCTTGTTGATTTTAAGCAATTTTGATGAGAGATTTCAAATGGGTGCTGTAATAGACAAAGATTTTATTCATCTTAGAACTTCAAAAATTAATACCCAGCTATGGAGCATGCATTAGGTACTGAATTTTTTTCTTTTATGATGATTAGCTAAAACCGCAATATTGGGGGTTTGACAATGTGATTAATTGTTGAATTTGGCTTGATGGGTGTTAGTCATTATCAATTTTAGTGCTAAATTGAAGTGGGTCTGATTTATTGTTGTGGTTGAATTACTCTGTTATATGTTTATTTCAGTATGAATTAGTGTTTTATGCTTGCTTGAGAAAGAAGTGTAAATCTAAGGTGATAAGTTGGCACTCATAGTTATTGGGTCATAGTGGATTCAACTCGAGAGGGTGAATCCAAGACTCATTCTATGTATTTAACTTGATAGAGTGGACGTAGTGAGGTTGTGGGCTTGTCTCCATGTTTAGCACATTGAGGTTCGAGAGAACTCAATTCAAACGAGGTAGTTGTTCGAGATAAAAGTATCTCATTTAAAGTTCATCTTACCCACGAAAATTTAGTACTTTTAGTTATCAATTAACAACCATTGAGTTGAGTTTAGTAGTTGGTTGGTCAATCCCATAAGTATCTTTCTTTTATTTGATTAGTCTTAATTAATTGTTGTGGTTGCTTTTTGATCTAAAACCCCTTACCATAACATTGTTGTCACCCTTCTAATTTTGTTAAAAGTTTCCGATAATCTCTATTCCTTCAGGTACGAAAATCACTATTTTAACTTCACACTTGAATTCAAAATAGAACTGCTCAATGTAGGATCGACCCCAACACTCTTATTGGGTTTTTATTGCTTAACGATTGTCTACACCTAGTATCGGATGAGGTGTTGTTGATACGTTAATCAAAATGGCACCGCTGCTGGGGAGTGGTGTTGTTTAGAATTCTCTTATTGAAGTTTAATTTGTGATTTTTGTGGTGCAGTTGAATCGATTTACTTTGTTTTGTGTTTGTGTTGGTTGTGTTGAACAGAAGAGGAAATAAGTGAGGCATGGATTAATGAAAGCCGAGTGGTCCACCATAGAGATATTGATGATCTTAATAGTGTAAATAACCTAATCCAATTGGGTGGAATTGGTTCAATCTGTCTACCGTCAACTGATGGGAATGTCATATTCTATGTTACTAGCACAACACTCCATCTCCTCCAAATGAAAGGACTTTGTGGAGGATTAGCTCACGAACACCCGTATAAGCATATGCAAAATTTCATGGATGTTTGTGGTCCGTTCTCATTAAAGAGCATATCACAAGAATCAGTCTGTCTCTGGTTGTTCCTATTATCTTTGATGGGTGAAGCTAGCAAATGGCTGGTTGAGTTACCGAAGAATTCCATTACATCTTGGGATGAGCTTACCACGACGTTCAGTTTGAGATTCTTTCCCCCATTGATGATGACAAAACTCAAAGATAACATTCAAGGTTTCAAACGATTGGAAGGTGAACCAATCCACGAAACGTAGCTGAGGTTTAAGAAGCTACTACTTCAATGCCTGACTAATGGACTTCCAAACAACGTGCTGCTCCAATACTTCTATCGAAGTCTTGACTCGGTAAATAAATGAGTAGCTGATCAATTGGTTCGAGGGGGAATAATGTTACAATAATTTGAGGTGGCTTCATTTCTTGTTGATGACTTGACGAAAATAAATCAAGCATAGTACACCAAGAAGATCAAGTTTCGTCTTTTTTGCTTTAGGATGACTCAATAATAGCTTGCTAAAGAGAAAGAAAGGGATGAGAACATCAGCAAGATGTTATCCCAAATGGAGCTGCTACAAAACAAGCGTTAAAATATGTGGACAAACCCAAAGAATCAAGGGGACTGTTTAGATTTGAGGAGGGTTCTTCCTCGTCCTACTCAAAGACATGGGAGAATCAAGGTTGGAACTTTCACAAAGTTGAGGAGGGTTTCCACCCAAGCTACTTGAAGCGGGGTGGGAATAAAGGTTGGAACTCTCACAAAGAATAAGATTGGAGATGATACTATCAAGAATTGACCAAACAAAGTGACCATTAGAAACGAGAAGATGATCATGAAGAGGACCACACACAATCTAGTAATAGTCCAAAGTCAAAGGGTAGTGCAAGTAGTCTACGAGTGCATGATTTGTTGTCTCGCATCCTTGACAAAGTTGAGGGCTCGGATGACTTGCTAAAATGGATGAAAGCCAATTTTTTGTCATTAAACAATAGAGTGAACTCTCATGCTTGTAACGACTCGCAAAATAATAGGTTGAACTAGAGCCTCGTTCTGTGGGTTAGGGTGACCTTAAGTTGATGTCTAGGCTGTTTTAGAACTTAATTTAGCAAGAAAGAAGTCTAGGGTGCAGGTAAGGACCTATGCTAGCAAGATAGACTGAAAGAAACCTTGTTCTTTGATGGGCTGTTTGGTGAAGAGAGTACTTGATCGCCCAAAGGGTTAGGCGAGTCTCCCTTGGGCTCGTGTGATCGCCTAGTGGGCTGTCCCATTAGCATAGGGTCTGGACCAAATGACAAGCTAAGTCCAAGCTCGCCAACCAGCTTGGTGTGTCGCCCATTGACCCCTCTAGATCGCCTAGTGGACTGCACAATTTGGGAACTCACTGGAAAATTGGGCAAGCCAAGGGTGCACTTGGCGAGTCGCCTAGTGCCCTTGGCGAGCCAAGAGGGGCAAAATGGCGATGTATGTCGGGCAAAGGGTGGATTTTTAAGTTAAGACTTTGTGGGTCCTAAGTTCTTTTCCAAAGTTGAGTCCACATTATTCTATTCCTTTCCTAGAAACTATAAGACCTTTTTAGACTTAAATCCTTTCAACTAAGTCACTCCAAATAGAATTAAAGGAAGACCCATCTACTCTCAAAGATTTCTCTCTCTAAAACTCAAGCAAGAAGAAGGGAGCCATTAAAGCTAGGGTTTATGGATTCAAGGTATTTCTTCCTCAAATTTCGTGGGGATTCAATAGAAAGGAATGGTAGTCTTGATCCTTGTCTAAATTTTCATTCAAGGAGACAATTTCAAGGTGATTTCAAGCTATCAAAAACCTAGGGTTTTACTCAATGTCATGGGTTCTTTCTTCAAACGATTTCAAATGGTTACTAGTATCATATTATAATGTTATTGGTGTTTAATTGATGATTTTTGTTGAAAATACTCTATGAACCCATGAATTCTTTAGATTCCTAAATTGTGCCTTTATGAAGTGGGTTTGATGATTATGAAAGATTATGAATGGAATATGTCTAAATTGCTTTGGGTTATTTAATTGTATCATTATCTATGCCTTAATTATGGTAAATTGTTGGTGTGTTGATGATTTGAGATTCCTGGCCTAGAAGGCAAGTTATGACCTAATGACATGTTGAAATAGAATTGTTCTTGAGCTATTGATCCACTTGAAAGCTGGAGGTGTTTAATTACTATGTATATTTATGATGTGAAGTATATGAGTGTGTGATCTCTATGAATGTATTATGATCGTGTTTAGATGGCAATTATATGAATGATGGTGATTATGTGAAATGATATTCTCACATACATACACTCATGAATGACTAATGAATGAAGTTCTATGATAATGTTGATGATAATTGTTTAATTGAAAGTCTATTCTCAATTGTACTCAAATGAATGATAATGACTAGTTATGAAAGTACTTTCTCACAATAAGGGGATTCTTAGGTGAAAGGCTATTCCCACCTTTGAATCTATGAGTTTTCCAATGAATAAATGTTGGGTTTCTGATGGATTCTCATCCAGGAGTTGAGGTGGAGTATCTAGTAGCAATCTCTTATCCCATAATGAACTAATGTAATGAATGATAAGTCCTCTGTGGGGAATAATGCTAACACTGAGTGGATATGAATAATGGTGGATGCTCATCCGGAAGTTGAGGCGGAGTATCTAGTAACAACCTCTTGAGATGGATGCTCATCCGTGAGTTGAGGCGGGGGTATCTAGTAGCAATCTCCCTATCCCATAACTATGTGCCCACATAGGTCTAGCTAGTGCATCCACTTAAGCTATAAAACAATGGTCCTACCTTAGGCAAATAGGAATCCCTTTATCCGGTGAGGGTGACACTGGGATTCCATGAATTGCTCACATGGTCTATGTCGGTTAAGTCTTAACACCAAAAATAATGTTAATGAACAATGGCTTCTTAAGAATGCACTACTAAGTGTGGGTGGACGTATGGGACGCCATCTATGCATTGCACATGTAGGCTTTGAGAGAGGTTGTGGTGTGTTCCTTTATGATGTGAAGTGTAATGAGTGTGCTCTTATGATGATGTTAATGAGAATGTTGGTTAAAGGTCTAATGAATGAAGGGGCTCTTAATGTAATGAAGTTAATGAAAAATGTTGACTTATATGATTAATGTGAAGATGCATGCTAGACTTGGATTGTATTATGAGTTACTTCCTTGTCATGACTTAATGAATATGAATGTACCTTGTCTATCGTCGGTTCAAGGAGCACTTAGTGTGAATAGTAGTATGGGATGCTACTCATGCATTGTACAAGTACTTAGAGTTGTCTTAGGTGATGGTTCTTATGTTTTGATATGACATATGTAATGTTTATGTCTCTTATGTATAAGTATTGTGTAAGGATGGAAAGGTTGAATGGTAAGTTCACTTTTAGTGACCTTAAGGTGGTTCTTTGGTGTGGATGGTGGTATGGGACGCTATCCATATATTTCACAAAGTATAGCTTGAGGGTTACTTGAGGTGAAGGCTTAATGTGAAGGTAATGGTTTATATGTGATTATGTTCTAATGTGGTTAAATGACTTGTCTGTGGATTTTGTCTTGTGTTATGCCTCTTATGTTTATGTTCACAAAGGTTTTATCAAAATGGCATATATCATTACTTTAAACTAAAATGTCCACTTTAAGCATGTTTTTGCATGGCTATCATACTTAGTGCTTAATTGTTCTAACGCATATTTTCTTTACTTTTATGAAGTGTAGGGATTGACACTCAATTTGATTCTTCCTAGTCAACTTTGGAATGGAGTTCTTCCAAGACATATTTTGGTATGTCCTCATAGATCGAGAACAAGGACTTTCAATGTTTCTAGTTCCTTCACGTCTTAAGACTATTGTTAAGACTATGATTGTAAAGGGCCGTGACCCTACCTTGTTTAAAATTTTGTCTAAGATGGCCATGTGAGATGTAGACTTCTGCTTGCTTTTAAATGAGTATTTTGATGTTCGATTTATAAAGAATGTTTTTAAATTCTGCACAATTTCAATGTGTCGAATGTTATGAATGCTAAAAGGCTTATATGAGACCCATTCGGGGTGAAGTACGTCGGTCACATCTAGGTTTTGGAAATGGTTTTTAGGATTGATGTCTCACAAACCATGTCTAGTAGAGTCTTGTTCATTGGTGTGAGTCGTGACACATCTATGAGCAAGAGATTATAGGACGTTAGGAAGTTTCACTTCTATCATTATTCTTGAAGTCTTGCCTTAGAGTTTAGCTCTATAAGTGTCATTTTCCTAATCCTTTTCTTGTGTTTATAGGATATGAATACAAGAAGGACGCCTGCAAGGAGAGTGGAAAAGGAAAATGTGAATGACGGAGTTCCTCCCCAAGGTTCTCAAGGTCCTCAAGGTGGCTAAGTTCCCTAAGGCAACGAAGTTCCGATGGATCCCCCGGCCATGACCAATGAAGAGATTAGGTCGACTTTTCTAACCTTAACCCAAGACATGACGTCTCAAGTTAATAGAGATATGGGTCCTAGAGTGAATGCTATTGAGAGTACCATGGCCTCAAGGTTGAGAGATTTTATGAGGATGAATCCTCCGGTATATCTAGGATCTAAGGTGGGGGAGGATCCCCAAGAGTTTTCAGATGAGGTGTATAAGATAGTCAATGTTATGGGGGTATCTTCTAGGGAGAAAGAGGAGTTGATTTCCTATCAATTGAAAAATGTGGCCCAAGTGTGGGTCACTCAATGGAAAAGCAATAGGCCTATAGAAGCGGGCCGTATAGAATGGGATGAGTTTAAGAGAGCTTTCCTTGGTAGGTACATTCCTCGTGAGAAGAGGGAGGTTAAGTTGGAGGAATTTATCAACCTTAGGCAAGGGATCATGAGTGTGAAGGACTATTCCTTGAAGTTTACCCTATTGTCTAAGTATGCTCTATCTTTGATGTCCAACCCTAGAGATGAAATGATTAGGTTTGTGACCGATGTATCCGACCTTATTAAGGATGAGTGTCATACGGCGATGCTTCATGATGATATGAACATTTATAGACCCATTGTGTATGCTTAATCTATTGAGGAGTCCAAACTTGAGAGGAAGTGTAGAGAGATGAAGGGGTCTAGGTCCGATGGACAAAGTCAACCAAGGTCCAAAAAGAGGTTCTACAACAAAGATTTTTCAATGGTGAACAAGGATAGGGTGTCTAACTCTAATTCTCAAGGAGGAAATTGAAGTGGTTCTTCTTTTGAGAGGCCTAGATGTGCCAAGTGTGGGAAACAACATTTGGGTAAGTGTCTTGATGGCACAGATGGGTGCTTTGGGTGTGGAAAGAAGGGTTATAAGATGAGAGATTTCCCAACACTCTCGATAAAAGGAAGAGATGATAAACAAGCTTCTCTTGATGGCCCGGATCCTAATCCTCCAAAGAGAAACCGTTTCTATGTGCTTCAACCTAACAAGGACAAATGAGCTAATCCTGATGAAGGTACTAGTAAGTGATAGTTCCTTATAGTCATGACTTTCTTATTGAGGTTCTTATGTTTTTTTTCATGTTAGTCTTAGTTGGGTTTTCTCCTAAGTGGGGAATAGTATGTGGAATAGTAAGGTTGCTGAAAGTTTCGATATCCTTATCTCTTTCCTTCTATTCTTATTCAAGCTTGAGACCAAGAATTTCATTGTAGCTTGTTTCATATTTTGGAGTTATGTGTGATTATGTGTTTCCATGGTCTCCTTGTGTTATGCATATTCTTAATGAGTTTATGTTTGAATGAGAAAATGAGTTTTCATGAATTATGTTCCTTATGTTAATGTGCATTTAGTAAGAGTTGTCTATATGCTTCATGAGGTTAAATGTTGAACATGCCTAAATGTGTTTTGGGAAAGAGTTGCATAATTGCCTTATGATGTTGTAATGAGCATGATATGAGTTGGAGAAGGAAGTTCCTCCAATGTAATGAGAAATGTGAAGTTTTGATGCATGATGAGTTTGTAGATGTAGTTCCTACCTTCTTGTTTTGCTTTGAGCTTATTGATGTGGAGTTGATGTTTCCTCCTATGAGTATGCATTATATTTTTGTGTCATGTTTTATGGGATGCTAGTCTTGAGTCGTTCTCCCTTAATGAGTTTAAAGTGTCATTCGAGGACGAATGTTCCTAAGTGGGGGGATAATGTAACGATTCACAAAATGATAGATTGAACTAGAGACTCTTTGTGCGGGTTAGGGTGACCTTAAGTTGATGTCTAGGCTGTTTTAGAACTTAATTGAGCAAGAAATAAGTCTAGGGTGCAAGTAAGGACCTATGCTAGCATGATTGAGTGAAAGAAACCTTGTTCTTTGAGGGGCTGTTTGGCGATGGGAGTACTTGATCGTCCAAAGGGTTGGGAGAGTCGCCCTTGGGCTCTTATGATCGCCTAGTGGGCTGTCCCATTGGCATAGGGTCTGGACCAAAGGGCGAAAGTCCAACCTCGCCAACCATCTTGGCGTATTGCCAATTTACCCCTCTAGATCGCCTAGTGGACTGCCCAATTTGGGAGCTCACTGGAAAATTGGGCGAGCCAAGGGTGCACTTGGCGAACCAAGAGGGGTAAAAGGGCGAGGTAAGTCGGGCAAAGGGTAGATTTTTAAGTTAAGACTTTGTGGGTCCTTAGTTCTTTTCCAAAGTTGAGTCCAGATTATTCTATTCCTTTACTAGCAACTATAAGACCTTTTTAGACTTAAATCCTTTCAATTAAGTCACTCCAAATAGAATTAAAAGAAGACCCATCTTCTCTCAAAGATTTTTCTCTCTAAAACTCAAGGAAGAAGAAGGGAGCCATTAAAGCTAGGGTTTGTGGATTCAAGGTATTTCTTCCTCAAATTTCATGGGAATTCAATAGAAAGGTATGGTAGTCTTGATCCTTGTACCTAGGGTTTTACTCAATCTCATGGGTTCTTTCTTCAAACGATTTCAAATGGTTACTAATGTCATATTATGATTGTATTGGTGTTTAATTGATGATTTATGATGAAAATACTCTATGAACCCATGAATTCTCTCAATTCCTAAATTGTGCCTTTATGAAGTGGGTTTGATGATTATGAAAGCTTATGAATGGAATATGTCTAAATTGCTTTGGGTTATTGAATTGTATCATTATCTATGCCTTAATTATGGTAAATTATTGGTGTGTTGATGATTTGATATTCATTGTCTTGAAGACTAGTTATGACATAATGACATGTTGAAATAGAATTGTTCTTGAGCTAGTGATCCACTTGAAAGGTGGAGGTGTTTAATAACTATGTATGTTTATGATGTGAAGTATATGTGTGTGTGATCTCTATGAATGTATTATGATCATGTTTATAAGGCAATAATATGAATGATGGTGATTATGTGAAAGGTTATTCTCACAAACACACACACTCATGAATGACTAATGAATGAAGTTCTATGATAATGTTGATGATGATGGGTTAATTGAAAGGCTATTCTCAATTGTACTCTAATGAATGATAATGATTGGTTGTGAAAGGACTTTCTCACAATAAGGGGATTCTTAGGTGAAAGGCTATTCCCACCTTTGAATCTATGAGTTTTCCAATGAATAAATGTTGGGTTTCTGATGGATTCTCATCCAGGAGTTGAGGCGGAGTATCTAGTAGCAATCTCTTATCCCATAATGAACTAATGTAATGAATGATAAGTCCTCTGTGGGGAATAATGCTAACACTGAGTGGATATGAATAATGGTGGATGCTCATCCGGGAGTTGAGGCGGAGTATCTAGTAACAACCTCTTGAGATGGATGCTCATCCATGAGTTGAGGCGGGGTATCTAGTAGCAATCTCACTATCCCATAACTAGTGGATCCACTTAAGTTATAAAACAATGGCCCTACCTTAGGTAAATAGGTATCCCTTTATCCGGTGAGGGTGACACCGGGATTCCATGAATTGGTTACATGATCTATGTCGGTTAAGGCTTACCCCTATAAAGAATGTTACTGAACTATTGTTTCTTAAGAATGCACTACTTAGTGTGGGTGGTGGTATGGGACGCCATCTATGCATTGCACAAGTAGGCTTTGAGAAAGGTTGTGGTGTGTTCCTGTATGATGTTAAGTGTAATGATTGTGCTCTTATGATGATGTTAATGAGAATGTTGGTTAAAGGCCTAATGAATGAAGGTGTTCTTAATGTAACAAAGTTAATGAAGAATGTTGACTTATATGATTAATGTGAAGCTGCATGCTATACTTGGATTGTATTATGAGTTACTTCCTTGTCATGACTTAATGAATATGAATGTTCCTTGTCTATGGTGGCTTCGAGGAGTACTTAGTGTGAGTATTAGTATGGGATGCTACTCATGCATTGCACAAGTATGACTTAGAGTTGTCTTAGATGATGGTCCTTTTGTGTTGATATGACTTATGAAATGTTTATGTCTCTTATGTATGCGTATTGTGTAAGGATGGAAAGGTTGAATGGTAAGTTTACTTTTGGTGACCTTAAGGTGGTACTTTGGTATGGTTGGTGGTATGAGATGCTATCCATACATTGCACAAAGTATAGCTTGAGGGTTACTTGAGTTGAAGGCTTAATGTGAAGGTAATGGTTTATATGTGACTATTTGCTAATGTGGTTAAATGACTTGTATGTTGATTTTGTCTTGTATTATGCCTCTTATGTTTATGTTCATGAAGGTTTTATCAAAATGGCATATATTATGACTTTCTACTAAAATGTCCATTTTAAGCATGTTTTTGCATGGCTATCATAATTAGTGCTTAATTGTGCTAACCCATATTTTCTTTACCCTTATGAAGTGCAGGGATTGACACTCAATTTGATTCTTCCTAGTCAAGCTTGGAATAGAGTTCTTCCAAGACATATTTTGGTATGTCCTCATAGATCGAAAACAAGGACTTTTAATGTTTCCAGTTCCTTCATGGTTTAAGACTATCGTAAGATTTCAATTGTAAAGGCCCATGACCCTACCTTGTTTAAAGTTTTGACTAAGATAGCCATGTGAGATGTAGACTTCCGCTCGCTTTTAAATGAGTATTTTGATGTTTGATTTATAATGAGAGTTTTTAAATATGTTTGATTTATAATGAGAGTTTTTAAATTCTGCACTATTTCTATGTGTCGAATGTTATGAATCCTAGAAGGCTTGTACGAGACCCATTTGGGGTCAAGTACGCCGGTCACGTCTAGGGGGTGCTCTCAGGTCGTGACAATGCTGATCAATGAAGCAACTTAAAGGACAGTTGAGTCAAGTTTCAGCACAATTGGAAACAAAAGTAATGGGGGAGGGTGAAGCCGTGCACATAACAACTTTGATGGAGGATGGTGACGGAAATCTGGCTGTGGTTACTTGAAGTGGAAAGGTAGTGGTAGGTTGTATGAAGGGTAATGATTAAGAACAAGCTCATGTAGAAGAAAAAGGTATTGAGGAAGAAGAGATTCCCATCCAACAAAGCCTTGCCAAGGAGTAACAAAAAGATGCTGGAAAAAGTAGCTCAATCCCGAAATTGGTGCAACCCTCCCCAAAATAACCCCTCTATTTCTCCAACGTCTCAAGAAGAAAAATTAGGATGAGAAATTCAAGAAGTTATTGTCAGTTTTCAAGACATCATACATTAATCTCGAATTAGTGGAAGCATTATTGGTGATGTTGGGTTATGCCAAGTTCATGAAGGAGTTAGTCATAAAGAAAAGAAGCTTGGACTTTGAAACAATTGAAGTCTCTCATAGTTGTAGTACAATTATGAATTATGAGATGATTGAAAAGAAAGATTATCTAGGAGCCTTCACCATTCCTTGCACTATCGGTATGCTCCAATTTCCCAAAGCCCGATGTGATTTAGGGAAAGTATAAATCAAATGCCATACGCAATCTATAAACAACTTGGGTTGGGTGAACCGAAATCCACAAAAATGAGGATTTTGATGGCAGACTAGTCGATCAAGCATCGTGTGGGGATACTCTATGATATCTTGGTAAAGGTTGATCGATTCATCTTTCCGGCTGATTTTTTTATCCTTGATTGCGAGATTGATGTTGAAATTCCATTATTTTGGGAAGACCATTTTTAGTAATTGGGAGAGCATAAGTAGATGTTGAAAGTGGAGAATTGAAGATCCGGGTGTACGAAGATGAAGTCACCTTCAAATGTTTGTAAGTCAATGAAGCACCCAAGCGATATTCATGTGCTATCGACAATTGATGTCATTGATGAAACAGTGGCTAGTGTGAGCCATTTGATGTGTATGAGTGAGCCACTTGAGGTTGTACTTGCAAACTATGATGAGATCGAACTCCAAGGTTACGATGAGGTGGTAGCTGCCCTTTCGGGATTAGGGAAATGTTCAAAGAGTCCATTAAAGCTGGATATTGATCTAAAGAATCGAGAAAATCCTCCCACCAAGCCATCAACGGAGGAACCACCACAACTTGAGTTGAAAGTGCTCCTCGCTCATCTTCGATATGCATTCTTGGGGGAAATAACACCTTACCTATAATTATTGCATCTGACTTGCTTGAATGGCAAGTGAAATTGCTTCTTGAAGTGTTGAGAAGATACATCAAAGCTATTAGGTAGACTATCGCTGACATTGTGGGCATTCCACCCGACATTTGCACTTACAAAATTAAACTTGATAGTGAGTGTAAACCGAGTGTCGAACATCAAAGGAGATTGAACCCACCAATGCAAGATGTTGTGAAAAAGAGATAATAAAGTGGTTGGATGCAGGTGTAATTTACCATATTGCGGATAGCAAGGGGGTGAGTCCGGTACAATGTGTACCATAAAAGGGAGGCATCATGGTAGTCCCAAATGAAAAGGGGGAGCTTGTTTCTATGAGACCGATAATCGGATGTCGAGTATGCATGGACTACCAAAAGTTAAATTCTTGGACCAAAAAAGATCACTTTCCCATGCCTTTTATGGATCAAATGCTCGATTGGCTTTCAGAGAGAGGACGTTATTGCTTTTTGGATGGGTATTCTGAATACAATCAAATCTCTATTGCTCTAGAGGACCAAGACAAAACCACTTTCACGTGTCAATATGGAACTTTTGATTTCAAAAGGATGTTTTTCGGGTTGTATAATACACCAGCAACGTTTCAACGTTGCATGTTGTCTATTTTCGTAGATATGGTAGAAGATTCGATAGAAGTTTTTATGGATGACTTTTGAGTTGTGGGCGATACTTTTGAAGCATGCTTGGCACACTTGGGGCAGGTCCTTCAAAGATGTGTGGAGACAAATTTGGTCCTAAATTGGGAGAACTGTCACTTCATGGTTAGGGAAGGTATAGTTCTTGGTCATAAAATGTCACAAAAAGGGCTGAAAGTTGATAAGGCAAAGATCGAGGTAGTTGAGAAGCTACCATCACCAATCTCAGTAAAAGGTATTCGTAGTTTCTTGGGGCATGCTGGCTTTTACTGGAGGTTCATCAAAGACTTTTCAAAAATTGCACACCCCTTGTTCAAAATTTTGGAGAAGGAGGTGAAATTCAACTTTGATGATGCATGTATGGTAGCCTTTAAGTGCTTGAAATAGAAATTGATCTCTACCCAGGTTATCATTAGTTCTGATTGGTCGGCACCCTTCAAAGTGATGCGTGATGCAAGTGGTATGGCATTAGGTGACGTGTTGGGGTAAAATACGCAACATGCTATTCCATCTCATTTACTACGCAAGAAAAACCCCGAATGGTGCTCAGCGTAACTACACGGTTATGGAGCAAGAATTACTTGTGGTGGTATATGCATTTGAGAAATTTTGGGCATACTTGCTGGGCACCAAAGTGGTTGTTCACACTGATCACGCGGCTCTGCATTATTTGATGGCAAAGAAAGATGCCAAGCCAAGATTGATAAGGTGGGTGCTATTGTTGCAAGAATTTGACTTTGAAGTCATAGATAGAAGAGGTTATGAAAATCAAGTGGCTGACCATATATCCAGGTTAGAAGGCAAGGAGAATGACGAGCTAGACGTAGACATAAATGACTCATTCCCCGATGAACATGTACTCACGGTCACTCTAAAACAAACTCCTTGGTATGCTGATTTTGCTAACCATGTAGTGTGTGGATTGATGCCGGATGAACTGGACTTCTATTAACAAAAGCGGTTCTTGTTCGTTGTCAAGAAATACTTTTGGGATGAGTCGTACTTATTTAGAGAATGTACAGACCATATTATTAGGTGATGTGTACCTGAAGAGGAATTCAATGAAATTCTATGTGCTTGTCATGCTTCACCAATTGATGATCATCATAGCGGTGTGCGTACAACTGCTAAAATTCTTCAAACTGGTTCTACTGGCCATCCCTCTACAAAGATGCTCATGAATTAGTTAAGAAATGTTTACAATGTCAAAATCAAGGTGGGGTGTCCCAGAAGGCATGAGCTACCTCTCAAACCTATTCTGGAAATTGGGTTATTTGATGTTTGGGGAATAGATTTCATGGGTCTATTTGTGAGTTTTTTTTGGTAATAAGTACTTTTTGGTAGCCGTAGATAATGTTTCTAAATGGGTGGAACTTGTGGCGCTACCAAACAATGAAAGGAAAAGTGTTGTTTAGTTCTTAAACCGCTACATCCTTGCTAGGTTTGGCACCCTCGAGCTATTATTAATGAAGGTGGTTCACATTTTTTCAAGTAGATTTTTGCATCCTCATTGAGCAAATACGGGGTGCGACATAAAGTAGCAACGCCATATCATCCTCAAACGAGTGGCCAAGTGGAGGTTTCGAATTGGGAGATCAAGAGTATATTGGCTAAGACTATGAATGCAAATAGGACTGATTGGTCTCGAAAGCTAGATGATGCTCTGTGGGCATATTGCACTGCCTACAAGACACCAATGGTATGTCTCAATATCAGCTAGTTTTTGGAAAATCTTGTGATTTACCATTTGAACTGGAACACAAAGCATTATGGGCACTAAAGGCTTTAAATATGGATTGGGTCAACTCTTCAAAAGGAAGAGTAGATCAACTAAACGAATTGGATGAATTCAGGTTTAGGAAATATGAAAGCTCAGCCCTCTACAAGGAAAAGATGAAGAAGTGGCACGATTCTAAAATCCTCATGAGGGAGTTCCAATTTGGAGATTGGGTGTTGCTATACAATTCTCGACTGAGACTCTTTTCGCTAAAGCTCAAATCAAAATGCCCAGGCCCATTTAGAGTAACATGAGTGTTCACACATGAATCCATTGAAGTCGAAGGGAAAGAGGGTCCTACCTTCAAGGTGAATGGGCAACACTTGAAGTTGTATTTTGGAGAATGCCATTAAATTTCAGTTATTGAAGTGGTGTACTTGGAAGATGCTTGAAAGCATTTCCACATCATGCCAAGACGTTAAATAAGGCGCTTATTGGGAGGCAACCCAAATATTAGTTGCTTTGAATAAAGTGTGTTAAATATGCATGTGTGGGTGATTCTACGAGGCCAAGACTCTTTTTGCAATCAGTCGAGTAGATTTGGCGATCACGAAGTTGATCGTCTTTCTGGCATTAACAATGGGTTGAGACACTGGAATATTAGGCGGAATACATACAACACTCGGCGATGCAACCAAATGATTGGGTGAGCCAAACTTTCTCCACCCTTTTTGCACCATCCCTGATAGGCTGGAGTCTTGGATCTTCTGGTGAGGTTTCATACCCATTAGGCGATGTGCTGATGCTACTGGGCGGATTTTCCCTTGTCCGCCTTCCTGCCTCAAAACGGAGTTGTTATATTTTGGAGACATTCGACAAGATTCATACCACTTGGAGGTTCACCGAGTGGTACACCGATTGCTACAAGTCTTCGCCAAATGGCCGCCTAGTGAAGATTCCTTTTCACCCTACTCTGTATGTTTGAGTGCCAGTATTTCATCTTTAGTTTTGTTAATGTTTGTTATCTAATAATATTGAGGACAATGTTGGATGCTTTTGGTGGGAGTGGTAAGTGTTTGTTGTTAAGCCTGTTATTCTATCAATTTTTTTTTAGTATCACAGTGTAATCAATACCGATGATCCGAATAGTGCTCTTAATTGATCGAAATGAATGTACGGCTACAAGAAGGCAAATGAAGTTACATAGACAATATGTGAACTTTTAGCATCTCGTTGTAACTAGCCGGTTGTCGAATGAGTCTCTTGTGATGAACATTACACACTAGCTAGAAAGTGTGGAGTCTTGTTTGATATGGGTACCAATGCCTTGTGTGATAAGATTAGTTCGAACATTGTGTGTGATGACACCTAGAATTTTCCCCGTTGGTTCAGTTTATTAAGTGATGCAAGCACTTAAAATGATCTTAGGCAAATCAATAATTTTTTAGAGTGAAAACAATTTGACAATATACCTCTTTTATGGCCAACCTTGTGAGATGTGAGAACCTTGATTGATACCCCTTGAGCCTTTACCCTTTTCTTAGAAGAAACATGAGAAATCCTGACCTTTCTTTACCCATTCACCTATAATCTTCATGAAAGTATGGTTTGTTTGAGCAACCAACTTAGGCCAAAAGCCTAAGTTGGGGCTGTGGTGAAAAGAGAAGGAATATAAAGAAGTGTGATAAAGACCCCTTGAATGATGATTTTGAGAATGATGGAACCCCTCCATGTAAAAAAGAGAGAGAAAAGGAAATGAAAAAGGAAGAAAGAAAGGAAATAGACCAAAAAAGTTGTGGAATAAAGTAATGGAAATTGCAAAAGAAGTGGGGTATCCGGTAGATCATATGAAGTCGAATAATGGGGTAGATTGTGAGCATGTTTGAAATGTTAAAGAAAAGAAGGAAAATGATGTTCAGACCAAACTTTATGAAGGTAGAAGCCACTAAGCCTAAATGACTATACCTTTACACTTAGCCCCGTTACAAGCCTTGAAAAGACCTTTATGATCTTGAGTGAGCTGAAACGAATGCTGATTGGAAAATAAAGGCAAACCTATGGGTAAAGTCATGCATATGTTCATCTTTGTGAGTGTGAGAGTTGTATGTGATTCTGAACCTCTAAATTGTTGCGCAACTTTGGGTGAATAAGGAATCATCTTTGTTGTGAGGGTATTTGAGTATCTTTGTTGAGCTTGAACTTGCATTTGAAGCAAGTATCATGAACTTGAGCACCTTTGATAATGGTGAGTCACAATTTGAATCTTTTTTGTGCACAACTGATCATCTTAATATTCAAGGCCCAGAAAAGATGGGTTGAATCCAGAAAGCCTTACCGCTCTTATTCCGCAGCCTTTAGCACATATCAGTCGACGCAGAAGAGAGCAGCCCTACAAATTAGTCAAACTTCCTTCCTGTGATGTTAGTATTCGTATTACATACACTGATATAAGTGGAATCAATCACCTAAATGACATGATTCAACTGCCAGTGAGATTAGGAGCTTCATGAGAAGAGTAAGTTGAATCATGTAAATAGCATGATTCCTCAGCTGAAGCCTTTTTTAAGTATGAATAAGTTGAACCTTGTTATGTACATTGATGTTGAGTCTTACGCAACAGTGTTTGAGACATCCTTTTTGAACTGCTGATCTTGAGTTTTACTTGAGGCCAAGAAAAAGTGTAACTTGGGGGTGTTGATGGGTCTGAGATTTAGACTCATTTGGGGTTTTGTTTTGATAAATTTAGTATCCTCAAATGTTTAATTTATGCTATGAACTGATGTGTAAACCTTGATTTTTAGGTATGTGGATTGAGGATCAAATCAAGGACAATAACTAGCAAAAAGGAACAAAACAAGCTGAAGAAGGGGAGAAAGGCAAGCTTGATGATTGCCAAGAGCACTCGGCAAATCATCGAATTTCACCTTGCCCACCTAGTTTTATAGTACACTGTGCTTGAAACAAGAGAAATTTGGGTGAAATGTGTTCCATATCTGCGAAGCAAGGTTATACCGTCGAACGCACTGAACAAACGTTAAATATGAAATTGAATTGGCTAGCCAAAGGACTAACGGGCGGATAACAGAAGTGATCGGCAATCCTGATGTAGACCGCCTAAAGTTACAATGCATGATGGATGAAAATGTGAAGCAAGAAGGCGATGGACAAGGATAATTGGCGAGTCACCGACTGGTCGGCGAAGCCGAACTTTCCTCGCTTATCAACCCCTAAAAGCCACACCTCAGATGAGTTTAAATTAATTTTTGGAGGAGGGAGAAGGCATCCAGTCATTGTGGAACAAAATAGAGAGAACAAAAACACCACTCTTGTTGATTTTAAGCAATTTTAGTGAGAGATCTCAAGTGGGTGTTGTAATAGACAAATATTTTATTCATCTTAGAACTTCGAAAATCAATACCTAGCTATGGAGCATGTATTAGGTACTAAATTTTCTTCTTTTATGATGATTAGCTAAAACCCCAATCTTGGGGGTTTGACAATGTGATTAATTGCTAAATTTGGCTTGATGGGTGTTAGTCATTATCAATTTTAGTGTTGAATCAAAGTGCGTTTGATTTATTGTTGTGGTTGAATTGCTCTGTTATATGTTTATTTCAGTATGAATTAGTGTTTTATGCTTGCTTGAGAAAGAAGTGTAAAACTAAGGTGATAAGTTGGCACTCGTAGTTATTGGGTCATGGTAGATTCAACTCGAGAGAGTGAATCCCAAGACTCATTCTATTTATTCAGCTCGAGAGAGTTGATATAGTGAGGTTGTGGGCTGGTCTCCATGTTTAGCACATTGAGATTTGAGAAAACTCAATTGAAACGAGGTCGTTGTTCGAGAGAAAAGTATCTCATTTAAAGTTCATCTTACCCACGAAGAGTTAGTACTTTTGTTTATCAATTAACACCCATTGAGTTGAGTTTAGCAATTGGTTGGTCAATCCCAATTATTTTTCTCTTATTTGATTATTCCTATTTAATTTATATGGTTGCTTTCTGATATAAAACCCTTTACCCTGACATTCATGTCACCCTTCTAATTTTATTAAATGATTCCAATAATCTATATTCCTTCAGCTACGAAAATCACTATTTTAACTTCACACTTGAAATCAAAATAGAACTGCTCCCTATGGGATCGACCACAACTCTCTTGTTGGGTTTATACTGCTTAACTATCATCTACACCTAGTATTGGATAAGGTGTAGTTGATACGTCAATAAAAAAGTGTAACGACCCAGAAAATGATAGGTTGAATTAGAGCCTTAACGTTTGGGTTAGTATAACATTAAGTTGATGTCTAGGCTGTTTTAGAACTTAAATGGAGTAAGGTAGAAGCCTAGAGTGCAAGGAAGGGCTTAAGCTAGAAAGATAGAGTGAAAGATCCCTTGTTCTTTGTTGGATCTAGTTGGCGATGGGGCAGCATGATCGCCCAAGTAACTTGGCGATACGCCAAAGTGCACTTGGGGTCGCCAAGTGGGTTGTCCCCTTGGTCTAGGTACGGGAAGAAAGGGCGAGCTAAGTCGTAGCTCGCCTACCAGGTTGGTGAATCACCCATTGCTCCTCTAGATCGCCTAGTGAACTGCCCATTTAGTGAGCTCACAGGAAAATTGGGCGAGCCAAGGGTCCATTTGGCGAGTCGCCTAGTGCCCTTGGCGAGCCATGTGGGTCAAAGGGCGAGGTATGTCGGGTAGGGTGTGGATGTTTAAGTTAAAACTTTGTGGGTTCTTAGTTCTTTCCCAAAGTTGAGTCAACATTATTTTATTCCTTCCCTAGTATGTATATAACCTTTTTAGACTTGAAATTCCTTTAATCAAGTCACTTTCTAAGAAAACCCAAATCAAATCAGAAGAGTTCTCCCTCTCAATATTTCTCTCTGTAGAAGTTCCCAAAGAAGAAGAAGAAGAAGTGGGAGCTAGGGTTTGTGGATTCAAGGTGTTCTTCCTCAAATTTCTTGGGGATTCACAAGCAAGGTATGGTGATCCTTCATTTAGGTGTAGCTTTCACCCCAAGAGTCCATTCAAAGTTAGTTTTCAAAGTTTTCAAGTTTCTCTAAACATAAGGTTTTACTCTAACTCATGGGTTCCTTCTTCAAACGTTTTCAAATGGTTATTAATGACAAATTATAATTGTATTAGTGTTTAATTGATGATTTATGAGGAAAATACTCTATGAACCCATGAATTCTCTCAATTCCTAAATTGTGCCTTTATGAAATGGGTTTGTTAAATATGAAAGCATGTGAATTGAAATTGTCTAAATTGCTTTGGGTTATTGAATTGTATCATTATCCTTGCCTTAATTATAGTAAATTGTTGGTGTGTTGGTGATTTGAGATTCATGGCCATGAAGGGCATAGTATGAGGAATTGAGTTATTATTATGATGTCTTGAATATGTATGTGAATCTAATGAAGTTAATGTGATCATGTTTTGAATGTAATTGTGTTATTATTTAAAGGCTATTTCTCAATTTGACACTTATGAATGTTGATGATAGAATGTGAAGTGTTTCTATAATGTGAAGTTATATCTTGAATTGGTAGGCTTAGGCATCCTTTTCTTGTATTAATGAAAGTAGTGTGGATTGATATATCTTGAATTGGTAGGCTTAAGGCATCCTTTTCTTGTATTGATGAATGTGAACTCGAATGTAATTTTATGTCTTGAATTGGTAGGCTTATGCATCCTCTTCTTGTATAATGAATGTGTCTTGACTTGATGAATATGAATCAATAGGCCAATGGCATTCCTTTCATAAATGAATGATAAAGTATTCTAGGCTATGTCTTGAACCAGTAGACCTAGTGTTGGTAGCCCTTCATGAGGAGTCTAGAAACTAAGGTGATGATAAACCTTGAATCGGTAGACCTACTGTTGGTAGCCCTTTCATGTATGAAATGATGAACCTTGTATCGGTAGACCCAATGTTGATGGCACCCTTATTGAGGATTCAATGAACTATCCATGTAATGTACCATGAATTGCTATGCCTATGGTATTCATTTCATGTGTAATGATGTGTCTTGGGTCGATAGGCCAATGGCATTCCTCTCATGCACAATAATGAAATGTAAATGAACCACTCTATGTGAATGGAGGATAAGCACCGAGTGGATATGGTAAGATGGAAACTCTCCCAATGTTAGGCTAGGGTTCCAATGAACATCTTCATATCCATAACTATGTGCCCACATAGGATATTAGCTAGTGGATTCCATCCAAGCTAAAATGTTACCGATCCTACCTTAGGTAAGTAGACCACCTCTTTACCGTGTCGGGCCATACGACACCGGATTTCATGGTTAGCTCTCATGGTCTATGTTGGTTAATGCTTATTCCTGTCATGTGAGATGTGCATTATGGTTTCTTGAGAAGTTCTATGAAGTGTGGGTGGTAGTATGGGATGTCATCCATGCATTGCACGTGTAGGCTTTGATAGGGCTATATTGAGTTCTATAATGTCTTAATGACTAATATATGAAAGTGCTCTTAATGAAGCTAATGAAGAATGCTGACTTAAATGTCTAATGTGATGATGCATGCTATACTTGGGTTGTATTATGAGTTATTTTTTCTTGTCATGACTTATGAAATGTTTATGTCTCTTATGTATGAGTATTGTGTAAAGATGGAAAAGATGAATGGTAAGTTCACTTTTGGTGAGCTTAGTGTGGTACTTTACTGTGGATGGTGGTATGGGACGCTATCCATACATTGCACAAGGTATAGCATGAGGGTTACTTGAGGTGAAGGTCTAATGTGAAGGTAATGGTTTATATGTTGATTATGATTCAAAAGTGATGTTATGACTTGTATGATGATTATACTTGTATTTGATATCTCATATACTAATGTACATGATATTTCTAAGAAGTGGCATAATGCATGGTTTCCAACCAAAATGTCTCTTTTAAAGCATGTTTTTGCATGGTCATCATACTTAGTACATATTTGTGTGCTAACCCATATTTCTCTTATTTTACTACAAGTGTAGGTTCCGGCAAGTGAGTTTATTTCTCTCTAGTTCATGGACTTGGATTAAGATTCTCCAAGACTGAGTGGTATGTCCTCATAGATCGAGGACAAGTACTTTAGATGTTTCATGTTCTTATTGTATTAGACTTTTGTTAAAACTTTCGATTGTAAAGGGCCGTGACCCTATTTTTGTTTCAAGCTATTGTTTAGATGTCCATGCAAGACAATAGACTTCTGTTATGTTTTAAGTGTTTTTAAATGAAGTTTGATTGTTTGGATTTAAAGAAAAGTTTTTAAATTCTGCACTATTTCTATATATTGAATGTGATGAATGCTAAGAGGCTTGTATGAGGCTCTTCGGAGTCTTGTACGCCGTGTTGCATCCGGGGTGTAGGCTCGGGTCGTGACAAACTTGGTATCAGAGCACAAGATTTTGGAAATGGTTTTTAGGTTGATGTCACACAAGTCAAGTCTAGTAGAGTCTTGTTCATCAGTGTGAGTCATGACACATCTATGAGTGAGAGGCAATAGGACGTTAGGAAGTTATACTTATTTCATTATTCTTGAAGTCGTGCCTTAGAGTGTAGCTCTATAAGTGTCCTTTTCCTAATACTTCTCTTGTGTCTATAGGATATGAATACAAGAAGGACGCCCAAAAGAAGAGTGGAAGATGAGGTTGTGAATAAGGGAGTTCCTCTCTAAGATTCTCAAGTTCTTAAAGGTGACCAAGTGCTTCAAGGAAATCAAGTTTCGGTGGATGCTCCAGCTATGACCAATGAGGTAGTTATGTCAGCTCTTTTGATGATGGGTCAGGCCATAACTACTCTAGATCAAGCCATGAAGGCTCAAGCTACTAGGGGTGTTGAGGCTAATGTGAACCCTATGGCTAGTATTGTGGCTTCTAGGTTGAGATACTTTGTGAGGATAAATCCTCCGATTTTTGTAGGTTCTGAGGTGAGAGAGGATCCCCAAGAGTTTTTGGATGAGGTGTATAAGGTAGTCAATGCTATGGGGATGACTTCTATAGAAAAATCCGAAATTACCTCCTATCAATTCAAGGATGTGGCCCAAATTTTGTTCAATCAATGGAAAAGTAATAGGCCGGTAAGAGCGAGGCCTATAGATTGGGAATTGTTCAAGTAAGCATTCCTTGGTAGGTTCTTTCCTTGAAAGAAGAGGGAGGTTGAGATGGAGGAGTTTATGAACCTTAGGCAAGGTAACATGAGTGTCCAAGAGTACTCCTTGAAATTTACCCAATTATCTAAGTATGCTCCATCTTTGGTGTCTAACCCTAGAGATGAGATGAGTAGGTTTGTTACAGAGATATCCGACCTAGTTGAGGAAGAGTGTCGTACGGCGATGCTCCATGATGATATGAACATTTCTAAACTCATGGTGTATGCTCAATCTATTGAGGAGTCCAAACTCAAGAGGAAGAATAGGGAGTTGAAAAGGTCTAGGCCCGATGAGCAAGGTCAACCTAGGTCAAGGAGAGAGCTCCAAACCAAGATTCTTCAAGCAGTTCTAAGGTTAATCAAGAGAAACGTGATGGATCTTAATTTTCTAAACCTATTTGCACCAATTGTGGAAAGAAACATTTTGGGAAGTGCTTAGCCGGTACTAATGGGTGCTATGGTTGTGGGAAGAGTAATCACCAAGTGAGAAATTGTCCTACTTTTACGGCCAAAGAAAAGGAGGCCAAACAAGCTTCTATTGATGGGACGGATCCTAATGCTCCAAGGAAGAATCACTTCTATGTGCTTCAAGCTAACAAGGACAAAGGAGTTAATCCAGATGAAGGCACTGGTATGTGATAGTTCCTTATAGTTGTAAAGGTCTTGTTGAGGTAATTATGTTCTTTATGGGAATGAAGGCTAAGCACCGAGTAGATATGGTAAGATGGAAACTCTTCCAATGTTAGGCTAGGGTTCCAATGAATATCTTCCTATCCCATAACTATGTGCCCACATAGGATATTAGCTATGCATTGCACGAGTAGACTTTGATAGGGCAACAATGAGTTCTCTAATGTCTCCTATACTAATGTACATGATATTTCTAAGAAGTGGCATAATGCATGGTTTCCAACCAAAATGTCTCTTTTAAAGCATGTTTTTGCATGGTCATCATACTTAGTACATATTTCTGTGCTAACCCATATTTCTCTTATTTTACTACAAGTGTAGGTTCCGGCAAGTGAGTTTATTTCTCTCTAGTTCATGGACTTGGATTGAGATTATCCAAGACAGAGTGGTATGTCCTCATAGATTGAGGACAAGTACTTGAGAGGTTTCATGTTCTTATTGTATTAGACTTTTGTTAAGACTTTCGATTCTAAAGGGCCGTGACCCTATTTTTGTTTCAAGCTATTGTTTAGATAGCCATGCAAGACAATAGACTTCCTCTATGTTTTAAGTGCTTTTAAATAACGTTTGATTGTTTGTATTTAAAGAAAACTTTTTAAATTTCGCACTATTTCTATATATTGAATGTGATGAATGAAAAGAGGCTTGTATGAGGCTCTGCAGAATCTTGCACGTCGTGTCGCATCTGGGGTGTAGGCTCGGGTCGTGACAAAAAGCCGAAGTTAGGGTGTGGTAAGAATGAGGAAAGAAACCCAAGAGGAAGTTCTTAAAATTCATCCTTGGAAACATGTGGTGAAGAAAAAGATGAAACCCCTCCATATAAAAAAAATAAATAAAAAAATGAACAAATGAATAATTTATGTCTGTGAGCATTGTGATGGAAATAAAAGGGGTGTTCAATGAGCTATACCAAAAATATTGTGTGGTATGAATAGGCCAAGGATCAGTTGTAAATATGAAAAAATGAAAGAAAAGGAAAAGAAGTGAAAACTAAGTCATGCTTCATGAAGGTAGATTCACCAAACCGAAATGATCATACATTTACCCTCAGCCCAATTACTAGCCTTGAAAGACCTTTTTGATTAAGCCAAGTGATAAATTGGTTGGAAACTAGGGGCAAGCCTATGGGTAAAATAATGCATGTTTTTCCCATTGGGAGTGTGAGAGTTGATTTTGATTCCTTAATTGTAATCTTCCATTGGCTTTGTGAGAGCATGGAATCATTCTTGATGTGATCACATTCCAATATTGTTGTTGGCCATGAGTTTACTTTTGAAGTGGGCATTTGTGAGCATGAACTTTAATTGATGATGGCTAGTCATAGTTTGAAACTTTGAGTGCACAATTGAACATTTCATGCTTGGATTGAATTTTGTGTGCACTTTCATGTTGAGTCTCAAGAGGAGCACTACTAGTAGAAATCCATGTTGACCTGATTGATCTCTTGTTTTACTTGAGAACAAGACAAATTTTAAGTTGGGGGTGTTGATGAGTCACAATATTTTTTACTCATTTAGAGCCTGTTATTTAATGAATTAGTGTCCTCAATGCCTATTTTGTATTCATAACTGACGTTAAATTGTTTATGTGCAGCCATGAAGGGTTAGACACAAGGAAAGGACATTACAATGCGAAAAGAAGCAAAAAAAATTAGAAAAGTTGAAGAAAAGAAAGGTTGAATCTCGCAAAAGCCACTCGGCAACTCGCCGAGTAAGCCTCCATCTTACCAAAAAGTCTAGCAAGTTGGCTTAAGACCAAGCCAACTCGGCAAAAAAAGTGAATTTTGGTAGTGATAGTAATTTCTTTGAAGGTTTGGAGACATTATCTTTATGGGGTCCATTATGAGATTTTCACCAATCATCAAAGCCTGCAGTACATATTCAACCTAAAGGACATTATTTAAGACAACAAAGGGGGTTGGAGTTGCCTAGTGATTATGACATGATTATCTTCTATCATCCAAGCAAGGCCAATGTAGTACAGGATATTGGTAGCCTCACCTTATTGTTATTTGAGAAGCAAGCGCTGGCAATGGATATTACGATTGTGGAAATATCTTTGTGAGACTGGATATTTCTGACTCTAGTTGGGTTCTTATTAGTAAAGTGGATTAAGACCAAGTAGTTTGAAAAATGGAAAATTAGGATTGATTTCGAACAAGGTGTTAAAAGGTGAAGCCAAGGAAGCAATTCTAGACTAGGGTGGTATTTTGAGGATGAAGGGTTGAATTTTTTTTCCTAGAGTTGATCATTTTACTAGATTTATTATGGAATAAGTTCATAATTTAAGGTTTTTATCATCCTAGAGAAACAAACTTGTATCATGACTTAAAACAACATTATTGGTGGTGTGGGATGAAAAGGGACATAGAGGATTTTGTGTCTAGGTGTTTGAATAGCTAACAAGTGAAGCAAGAGCACCAAAGAACAGGTGGTCTGACTCAGAGAATGTCTCTACCTGAATGGAAGTGGGAGAACATTGCTAGGAGTTTCATAGTTGGTTTGCCTCAGACTTTAAGGAAGTTTGAAGCTTATTTGGGTCATTATGAACAGGTTGACCGAATTCGCTCACTTCGTGCCAATTTTACTACATACACTTTTATAAATATTGGGTAAGATTTAGATCCAGAAGATTAGTTGCTTGTATGACGTTCCTATTTATATTATTTTACTATAATGTACCTAATTTACATTATATATTTAGAGGTTCTTGTAGTAGGGGTTGGATACTCGATTGGAGTTCAGTACAACATTCACCTAAGATAGATGGTCAATCCTAGAAAACTATTCAAGTGTTGGAGGTCATGTTTCAAGCATGTTTTATTGATTTTGGAGGTCATTGGGATCGCTTCTTATCATTGGTAGAATTTTATTACTAAAACAATTATCACTCCATCATTAAAATGGCATCTATTTGAGGGTTTATATAGTCTGAGGTGTAGATATCCTATTGGGTGGTTCAACGCTTTTGAGGTCTATCCATGGGGTACTTATTTGTTGAGATATTTCTTAGATAAGGTAAAAGTGATTTAGGGTAGACTTTTCACAGAGTAAACTAGGAAAGTTACACATATTAGGAGGTTCGTTATTTGGAGTATATAGTTGGGGAAAATGTATCATTGAATATGTCACCCATTAAGGGTAGGTTCCATAAGGTTTGGAGAGAAAGGAAATCTTAGCCTCAAGTTTATGGTCCATAGGTAGCATAAGAATTTCCCTTATTTTCGAGTCTTTTGTTGTTCATATTGGTATTTTATGTGACTATATTGAAGAAGTATCATTCTGATGGTTACCATGTGATTCAATGGGATTCAGTACAGTTGGATAAGAAAATGGCTTCTGAGAATGAGCTTGTCACTGTTCTAGATAGGCAAATTCAGAAGTTGAAGTTGAAAGAGATTGCTTTGGTAAAAGTGTACTAGATACATCATTCGGTAGAGGAATCCACTTGGTAGATCAATTTGGACTTGAAGAGTAGATATCACAACTTTTTAAAATTTAAGGTACTTTGTTTCTTTGTACCTTCAATGACAAACGTGTATTTTAGTGGTGGATGATATAACGTTCCTCATGGTCATTTTTTATCTCTATGTATTTATATGTTTTAGCCTTTGCCATAGCTTCTTTATAGTGTTTGTGACCTATGAGAATGGTGATGAGTCGGAAAGTTTGACTCATTTAGAGATTGTTATTTAATGAACTAGTGTCCTCAATGTCTATTAATTTTGTGTTCATAACTGACATTAAATTGTTTATGTGCATCCATGAAGGCTTAGGAACAAGGCTAGGATATTACAATGTGAAAAGAAACGAAAAAGTTGGAAAAGTTGAAGAAAAGGAAGGCTGAAGCTCGCAAAAGCCACTCGGCGACTTGCCGAGTGAGCCTTTAGTGAGTTGGCTCATGAACCAAGAAAACTCGGTGAACAAAAGTGCATTTCGGCGATGTGCAGAATGGAACAGCGAGCTCGACCCAACTCGCCTAAATGAACAGCACAACTGGATGCAGAAGTCAAGTCCAAAAGGCGAGAAGATGTGTTTAACTGTGAATCACTAACTCGTTCGGCAATCCCGACTAACTTCGTCGATGAGACTGCGTACTGAATTTTTGTGAAGTTTTTTGAAACGTATAAATTTATTTTTGAAGAGAGAGAAAGGGTCTTACACCGTTTTTACAATTTTTTTCATACTTTGACAAAACTGAATATTCTTGGAGAGGGTTTTGAGCTTAGATATTGAGGATTTAAGGTTTTAATATTAATTTTGGCATTGAGCATTGGAGATTTCTTCATTTCGATGAACATCTTTTTGGTAACTATTTCTTGCTTTTTGTTAAGTTTGGCTAAATCCCCTTTTCTTAGGGGTGTGACTATGTAATCAAATACATAAATTAGCTAGTGGGTATTGTTAATTGCTAGATTTAATGTTGTTCTGAAATGAGTTCAGTTATTTTTTCTTGTTTTCATTTATGAACTGAAGTTGCAAATTTAGTTCTAACTTTAGATCTCTATGCTTGCTTGTGAAAGTTTCTTAGAGTGGAGTGAATGATAGATAGTCATATTTACTTGTTTCTTTAAATTAAGGTTTCAGGGTGTTTTGCATTGTTAAGCTCGTTGAGGTTCAAAAGAACTCGCTTGAACCATAATAGCTAATTGAAAATTGGTTGTTCTAGATGCAACCTAGCCTACCCGTTGATATTCAACGACTTTAAGCGATCATTCATTACCCATTAAGAGAAATTAGTATTCGATTTCTCACACACTCCTAAGATTCCTTCTCTATTTGTTCAAACACCACAGTAATTGTCTTCGTTAACAATTGATTACCAAACTTTTAATATTGATAATTGAAAACTATTAATTTACTTTATGTTGCGTTTTTTCTATGGTTATTCTACAAGAAATTAGAGTACTTCTATACTTTGTCCTTGAATTCTTTTCCATATCACTCCTTGTGGGATCGACCCCAACTCCTCGTTGGGTTTATACTTATTAGCGACCGCCTACAGTTTGAATTATAAGAGGTGTAGTTGAGCGTTATTAGATGGGTGGAATGATTTCAAGGTAATTGAATGCATATTGGGTAAGTTCTTTTAGTTATAAAGGTTTTGAAGTTGAGAAGGTTGACTTTAGTCAACATTCTAGGTAAACAAGCTCGGAATAGAATTCTAACCATTTTGTTAGGTATAGAAGGTTATTTTAAGTTGGTTGGATAGTCAGTTTGTGTCTCAAACCATTCAAGTTATTGGATGGAAACTTGAGGTTTAAAAAGCTTAAAGTTGAAATTGGTCAACATTCAATATACAACCTCATATCAGTGTGTCAATGATTCTAACATGTCCAGAATGTGGTTTTAGTCAACTTGCATGTGAGGTTTGTTTGTATTAGGTTCTGAATGATTTTTGTGGGTTGATTTTGGGTGTAATGATCTTTAGAACTATTGTATGTTGCTGAATCTAGTGCAACTGCACCTATGAGCTTTGGTCTACACTTGCGATTGAGGGTTGCATCCATAAAGTTGCTCTTGTGGGAGGGAGTAACTCATGGGGGCCTGATGGGAAAGGAGGGGTCCACTTTTATGTGGCCTTTTCCGTAGCCTAAAGCTCACACTAGTGAGAATTTTTTGTTGTTGCCGCAACGAGGGAAAGTCTATTCATTTAAATGAATTCAATCGCTGTGGAACATTTTCTATCTAGCGAGTTCACATTCGTGACAAATTTTCAGATTTTGCAAAATCATTGTGCTGAAATAGTGTTCACTTGTAAGTTTGATTTATTATTTAACTCGCGATTTAGGTAGCATACGAGAACAATTTGAGACAAAATCAAGGGGAATTGCTAAATTTCGTTGTGGGAAAAGATTCTAACCCTTATTTTGCATATTTCCTGCTAAATTATTGTTAAATTAATGATTTAATGATGCATGAGAATCTGAGAATTTGGTATTTTAGGCCCAAATATTAGAGACTGAAATTCTTTGATTTGGGGCATATTAATGCCCCAATTTAGTTGATTTTCAATGTGTGAGTTCCCCAAGCTATTTATGCAATATAAGAGGATAACTAAAGGAACACTTTTTTATATAAAGTTCTATTCAGCACCAGCAGAAATATTGTATGATGAAATTAAACCTATCATACAAGTTATAAAAACCGGATTAACCAGAGAAATGATAATACCAGGGAAAATAGAACAACAAGACGAGATACAAAAGATAGAGATACCGGAATTTTATGCAAAAAAACGGATTATTGGAATAGCTACTATTCTGAACGAATTAACAACCAATTATTTAAATGGAAATTCAGTATGGAGCTATTATGCAAGAGAACAAACTATGATATATTCAAATTCCAGAGAACTTAGAGAAGCAGATATGGAAGAAATACAACAATGGATATTAAGCTTATTAAAACCAGAACAACAGCCAACTACAAGAGCAATATGAAAGACTTTCATTTCGCCAGAGATAATGACAAAATATTGCAAGACAATTGGACACAGATACCCAAACCATCAATGTTCAAAATGCTATGGAAAAGAAAATGTAATTCTAGATGTCCAGCTGGAATGAGAGCCAACAACGACAAGATAAAAAGCAGAAGATACCCGACAAGATAAAAAGGAAAAGCAGCATCAAAAGATGTAAAAAGTTTTTTAACTTATTATACCCACTATGTAAAGTGTAAAGTAAAGATAGTGGTGGACGGATGTAAAGATGTAAAGTAATATTAGGACAGATGTAAAGTATGTAAATTATTAGTGGACAGATGTATGGATAGATGTAAAGTAGATAAGAAATAGGAAGATAGAACTCTACTATAAATAAGAAGCCATTAGGCATATCTAAGGCAAGACTTTCTCGACGGAAAGCAAGCCTCTTTTGTAAACAAAAATACTCAATAAAAATATCAAGTTTCAAAGCTAAGCTATGGATCAAAATATATCAGATATCACAGAAAAACAGGTATATCTTATGATTATGTATAGCTGAATCTATTGATTCCTGAATATCATAGCATGATTAAATAAGTTTATATTAGTTATTATATACTAGAATTATTTGAAGCATGTTTCTAGTTTGCTAACATGAGGAAAAAAGGAAAAACTTCCAGAACTATACCATCGTAAGGTTGAAACCATAGGCAGGAAGCGTGATGGGAGTAAACAGAGTTGAGGCGCTGTTTAGGAAGGAAGTACCTTTGAAAGTACGGTGTTAGTAGTGACAGAAAAACATGGTTGAAAATAATTTAGTTTATAGTAATCTAATATAAATGATATTATTGTATGATGATATGATGGAATTATTATTAATTAAACAGCAGAACATTAACATGCCAACTTATCTACATGAAGAAATGATACGAACTTATGAAACACTGATTTTATATATCCTAAAAAATATAAAAATTATTGAATTAAGAAGGCTAATATAGGAAAAAATATTTGACTTTGAAGAACTAGAACTAGCAACTCAAACCTGGTATTAAAATAGACGAAATAGATATAGACCTAGAACAAATTAATATGAGCGACTTAGAATTAGAATATTCAGACTAATGATAAATTATGAATACTTTCAATATTGGCAAGCAACTATTGAAAATATTACCTTATTAGGAAATCTGATAAAAGAAAATATAGAAACATATCAAAGAACCCAAGATATACAAAATGTAGAATATATCCTGGAAAATATAAGAGAAATTATAAGATTAATACCTTTGAGAAAAGAGTATTATGATAAAATGACCAATGTCTAAAATTATACCCACGCATCTTTAAAAAATGATATCAGAGCTATGGATAGTATGAATAAGGAGCAACATAAACAAGAATTAATTAGAATAGTTATAGAAAAACGCTATGAGTTAAAACATAAACAAGAAAGGCTTAATTGTAATATATATGCAGGATTATGTCAAAAATCTATATTAGCACAAAGAAAGACAATATTTAAGTTACAAACACAAATACAACAAATTGAATACAAATTAAAGCATAATTTGTAATGAATAAAGAAGAATTTGCTAAAGACGAAAAAACCTATGAAAATCAGGACGGATTAAAAATAAAGATAATATTTTCAAATTTAGGAAGACGATATAAAAAAATAGGAGAAAATTTATTTCTAATGCAAGAAAAAGAAACACTAAGATTGGAAGATAGTCTAACAGACATGGTACGGATAGCAAGAGAAAATGAAGAAATAGATAGAAAAAGGAGATAAAAATCATAAAACAACAAGCACAAATAGAAATACAACAAAACAAACAAAAAATGATAAGCTAATAGCTTTAGAAAAAGAACTAGCCACATTAAAGGAACTATATGCAATTAAACAGAAAGAAACAAAGCTTGAAACAAAACTAAAAACTGAAATAGAAAAATTAGAAGAAGAACTAGAATTAAGTATTGATGATATAAACGAAGATCATTCAGATCACTCAGAACAAGGTTCAGACATAAGCGAAACATATACAGAAATTTTAGCAAATATTAAGAAAAATGAAAAAATTGTAGAAATAAATACAGGAGATATAAATGAAGATACAAAAGCAAGCACATCAGAAGTTAAAAATCCGAAAAAATTAAATCCAACATATTATACAGTCAGCTATGAACAATCTGATAGAGACAATAGTATATGGAATAAAAGGTTAAATAGAAAATGGACACCAATCCCAACAACTACACAAAATAACAATTTCTTAGATTTAGATTGTGTAACTGATATAAATAAAACAATTCAATTATGGATAGGATATATATCGAAACAACTAATAGATAATAAAATAGGAATGTCAGAAGTTCCAGAATACATAGAAAGAACACTTATAGGAACAGTAAAACTATGGTTACAAAATATAACAGAAGAAAGTATAAAAACCTTAAAAAAATAATAAGAGAAAAGATGGAGAGTTAGCCACAACACCAATTGATATATTGAATAAATATGAAATAGCCATAAGAAATAAATTTAACAGTACAACCACAGAAACAGAAGAAAGAACAAAATAAAGAAAAACAGTTAAACAGGAATTTAATGTTAAAATTAGCAGTATGTAGTATGTGTTATATAGAAGAATATACATGTGTATTTATAGAATATTATTATAAATGAACATATAGTACAGAGGAAGGAAAAGAAATAAGAAAATTATATTTCACAAAACTACCAGAACCATTTAGTTCAAAAATAATAAAAGATTGGAATGAAGCAGGATTACAAGATACTTTAGGAGCAAGAATAAGATACTTGCACAAATGGTATTCAGAAATATGTGAAAAATATAGAGAAGAAATAAAAATGGAAAAGTCTATAATAAAAAATCTATCTTGTTGTAAAGATAAGATAGCACCAAAATTTGGATGTAACGACGATTACTATAAAAAGAAATATAGAAAACAGGGTAAATAAAAAAAATATAAATCTCAATATAGGTATAAAAGACCTCGGAGAAGGTACTACATAAGAAATTATAAAAATAAAAGACCATATAAACCAAAGAGAAAAATAACTGAATGTACGTGTTATAATTGTGGAAAACTAGGACATATAGCTAAAGATTGTAAATTACCTAAAAACCCCAAGAAAAAACAAATATTTGAAGTAATAATAGATAATAAAGAACATACACAAATAGAATACATAGATTATGAGCCAGAAAGTGATGATAGTATATATGAATTATCTAAAAATGAACTAAACGAAGAAGAAAAAGATAATTTGTATAATTTAGATGACTGAAAAAGATATACAGATAATAACTCAAGAAGAACACTTAACTGAAGAATCTACGGAACAAAAAGTTATATTTGATATTAATATATTTGAACAAATAAAAGGGAAAGAGTTAGACCTAAGCGTAGAAAAAATATTTAAGGTACCAATAATAAAGAATTTATTTAAAAGACAAAAGGAAGAAAATTACATGGTAAGTCAAAAAGAACACATAATAGATTGTAAATATATCAAAGGGAAAGCAAAAATACCAATAATAAATAAAAGAATAATAAATAAAGAAATACAAGAAATTAAAGCTAAAGACCCAATAAAATATGTGCACATAGGAGGAACAGAGATATTAATAAAAGCATATTTTAGAGAAGGAATAGATACACCCATAGAAATATATCTAGCAGACGATATGTCATGCCCCCAACTCAAGGGGCACAGCTGCTTCCTAATGCCAAAACTCAGGCCCGTGTCGACCCTGTCAAACCATTTGCTACTAGCACATGGCAGCCACACGCAATCAATAAATCAACAAGTATATCTCGGCTTAAAACTAATCCATCGGCCGGCAAGGCCCCTGCCAACTGATCTATAAAAGAAATAGCTACTTACAAGAAGATCATATAAATAAATAGCCAACTAGCACAAAAGTCCTGATTGGGCCGTCGAAGCCACCATGATATCTATACCAAAACTAAAAGCAGGTATTTATCAATACAATACATCAAACATTTCACAATCTTCAGCAAACCAACCACATAGGCCATTATGGCCATAACGTAGCTATACACCCCACACACTAGTCTGCAAGCGTCTAAGAGTAGTAAATATTGGTGGGACAGGGCCCCAGCCTACCCATAAAGATATATGCAAAAAAAAGGTAACAAACCTCCCAACTCTGGCAGCTCCGGAGGAAAGGGGCTAGCCAACCGGATAAAAGTCAATCTTGTTGCTCAGGAGGTCTACTCAATCGTCTTTCAGGACCTGCATGCATGAATGCAGCACCCCCAGGCAATGGGGCGTCAGTACAAAATAATGTACAGAGTATGAAAGGCAATAGTCTATGATGAGGTATCCTGATGTACTGGAATAATCTGATAAATAAATCAAGGATAAGATAAGTGTACTGAGCTGCTCCTAAATCTAAACTTATCAAAAATAGTAAAACAACAACTTAACCAAGCCCCCATAAGCTTGGCAGGTACAAACAGCACACAAGACCACCTACTCAGGCCCTCATAAGCCCGGAAGGTGCCAATCAGCCTATATACCCCTACCAGTAGTCCCCTAGCCCCATAGGCAATCACATAGCCCTCTTAGGCATTAATATAGCCCTGTAGGCACCACATGGCTCTCTTAGGCGTCAACGTAGCTTATAGAAAACTCATAGCCCTCTTAGGCAACAATATGGCCCTGTAGGAAGCACATAGCCTTCTTATGCGTCAATATAGTCGTGTAGACAACTCATAGCCCTTCTAAGCACAATATAGTCCTATTAGACAACATCATTGCCCCCATAGGCAGTTCGTAGCTCAACAGCTAACCACAATAGCCCCAAGGGCAACAACAAACAATTAACTAGGTTGAAGGCGAGCAATTTAGCTATAAGCAATATATATATGAATAATCTCCAAGTCGTTCTTAACTTAGGGTCTTTCTTAACAGATTGTGAGTCCCTAAAATGAGGGGTTATAACCACCCAAGCAGCCAACTATTCACAATTACATCTACAAGATCACCAACATTAACCACATCTAAGGAAACATGCCGAACGAAAGGAATAACCTTAACATACCTATTCAATTAATGCTCGAAAGACCGTAGTTCCATCACGAAAGTTGTTCCTTATGTCCTAAGCTTCGCAAACACTATATATACACAGCTGGTACGCACCTGTAAATAATTTATAATTAATCTTATATCAGCAGATTTGCCATATTGCCCCAACTTGTCGAAACGTTCGTAGAAATTCATAAAAACAATCATAAAAGAGTCCCGAGATGATAACCTTAGTTAAACAAGTTAAAACCATGAAGAAACACCAATAATTATAAATTTATATCTTGAAAAACCAGCTCCAAACGCAGCAAATAGAAGGGAAAAATGATTGCCATGTGTAGGGAATACGTTTTTAGGAACGGGGGCAATGTTTAATGGTAGAAATCGTCAAAACTAACCTTCATTATGCTAGGACTCCATAGAAACCCTCTCCTAAGCTTTCTTTCTGGTTTTGGAACTGACATGAACTGTTTCCATGGCTAAAAACGTTAAATAGCCGACATACCATATTTCTTTACCGGACCTGGATCCGACCCGGATTCTGCCCTGGTAGTCCCTAGTAGGACCCTCATAACGTTTTACTCGGATGTCCTTTTGATACGGGGTTTTGTGCATTGCAAACTAGACTCGTAGACCTTCGATTTAATGGGTAATAGGCCTTCTAACTCTTCATATATTGGGAGAAAATATCCAATACATTTGATCCAAAGTTCAAAGAAATTTTTAAAAAGGAACTTATGATAACTTTCGCCAACTTTTATTTTGCCACTTACTTAACTTCAAAACTTGAGATAAAACCCTTGAACACTTAAAATATGACATACCACATCCTTTTTAATTTATTACTCACCCTCTTTGTCTTTCCACGAAGGTACGAGTTAATTTAGACGTTTTGGAAAAGTTGAGGTGTTACATTCTTCCCCCCTTAGAAACATTCGTCCTCGAATGAAAAATCTGAGTCACGCTGTTCAGTCCTTAGAAGTTGCTAAAATTTAGGCAGTGTATCCTTTGTAAATGTCACTATCCAGGAACCTGAAATGCAAAAATTTTAACGTAGGCGTCTCACATGACAACATAAATAGCTAAGCGTTATAGCTCTACCACAACAGTGCGAGCAGATATACAACGACAACCACAATAATAATAATAAGCAATAGTTTTTATATATATATATATATATATGTATGTATATTACCTTAATGCCCTAATATAAACTGATATGACATTACCCTGGGGTATGAAACAACTGAGGATATTTGGACCTCATGCCATCCTCAGCTTCCCAGGTCAACTTTTCTCTATTTTTGTTCCTCCACAATACTTTAACCAAAGCCACCTCTTTGGTCCTCAATTTATGGACCTGCCGATCTAATATAGCAACTGGATGAACAGATTCTAGCCCTGAAGGCAATTCTAACTTATAAGCCATTTGTCCTACCCTTTGAAGGATCCGGTATGGCCCAATGAATCTTGCACTAAGCTTGCCGTTTTTGCCAAATCTCATAACACCTTTCATAGGCGATACTTTTAAGAATACCCAATCATCGACACAAAACTCTAAGTCCCTTCGTCGCACATCTGAGTATGACTTTTGTCGGCTTTGAGCTGTTAGCAACCTCTCCCAAATGAGCTTAACTTTCTCTACTGTCTGCTGGACTAAGTCGGGTCCGATCAACCCTGACTCACCTACCTCAAACCATCCAATGGGAGATCTACATTTTCTCCCATACCGAGCCTCATAAGGTGCCATCCCGATGCTGGAATGATAACTATTATTGTATGAGAACTCAATAAGAGGCAAGTGGTCATCCCAACTTCCCTTGAATTCTAGCGCGCGCGCCCGTAACATATCCTCGAGTGTCAAAATTGTGCGCTCAGCCTGACCATCTGTTTGAGGGTGAAAGGCGGTACTACGATTAACTTGTGTCCCTAATCCTTTCTGGAAGGACTTTCAGAAGTTGGCGGTAAATTGTGCTCCTCTATCAGAGATAATAGATATTGGGACACCGTGTAGCCTAACAATCTCTCTAATATAGAGCCATGCATAGTCTTCGGCCGAAAAAGTAGCCTTGACTGGTAAGAAGTGGGCTGATTTTGTTAGTCTATCAACAATTACCCAAATAGAGTCAAACTTGTGAAGCGATCGAGTTAACCCTGTAATAAAATCCATATTAATTGCTTCCCACTTCCACAAAGGAATAGCTATCTCCTGAACTAACCCAGTGGGCTTTTGGTGCTCAACCTTCACCTGTTGGCAGTTAGGACACTGCGCCACAAACTCAGCAACGTCCTTCTTCATCCCCTGCCACCAATAGATCTCTTTAATATCATGGTACATCTTCGTCGAACCAGGGTGAATAGAATAACGGGAATGATGTGCCTCTTCCATAATTTGATGTCGAAGCCCTGCAACATTCGGAACACACAATCAACCACTACATCTGAGGACTCCATCTCTTGCTCTATCAAATGCTAAAGACTGTTGATCCTGAGCCTTAGCTCTAAGCTGCACTAAGCTAGGATCCTCTTGTTGTCGTGATTTTACTTCTACAACTAGAGATGATACGGTTGTATCCTGAATTGTGACCCCACTATCGTCTGCCTCTAACAATCTGACTCATAAGCTAGATAACTGATGAAGCTCTCGCGCTAGCTCCCACTTCTCAACACCTAAGTGGGATAAACTACCCATAGATTTTCGACTGAGGGCATCGGCTACCATATTCGCCTTTCCTGGATGATATAAAATATCCATGTCGTAGTCTTTCAATAACTCAAGCCATCGACGTTGTCGCAGATTTAACTCCTTTTGTTTAAAGATATATTGAAGGCTTTTATGATATGTGAAGATGTCAACATGAATGCCATATAAATAGTGTCTCCAGATCTTTAATGCATGCACAACTGCAGCCAACTCTAAATCGTGGGTCGGATAGTTCTTCTCATGCTTCCTCAACTGCCTTGAAGCATATGCGATAACCTTACCATGTTGCATTACAACACATCCCAACCCAAAACCAGAAGCATCACAGTACACCGCATAGCCTTCTAAACCCTCTGGCAATGCTAGAACTGGTGCTGATGTCAACCTGTCCTTTAGCTCCTGGAAACTATGCTCGCAAGCCTCAGTCCACTAGAACTTAACTGCTTTTTGAGTCAACTTCGTTAATAGTGCTGAAAGTGAAGAAAACCCCTCTACAAACCTTCTGTAGTACCCAGCTAACCCTAAGAAACTACGAACCTCAGTCGGAGTCATAGGTCTGGGCTAAGTTTTTACGGCCACAACCTTTTGTGTATCAACCGCAATGCCTGCATCTGATACAATATGGCCTAAGAAAGCTATAGAGTTCAACCAGAACTCACACTTGGAAAACTTTGCATAAAGTTCTCGATCTCGAAGAATCTGAAGGACTGCTCGCAGATGATTTGCATGCTCATCTTTTGAATGTGAATACACCAAAATATCATCAATAAATACAATCACAAACAAGTCTAGATACGGCCTGAATATACTATTTATCAGGTCCATGAACACTGTTGGGGCATTAGTTAATCCAAAAGACATTACCAAGAACTCAAAGTGTCCATATCTAGTTCTAAAAGCTGTCTTTGGAACGTCTTTCTCCCGAACTCGTATCTGGTGGTACCCTGATCTTAAATCAATCTTTGAGAAACACTTAGCACCTTGTAACTGATCAAACAACTCATCTATCCTCGGAAGGGGATACTTATTCTTTATAGTTGCCTTATTCAGTTATCGGTAATCGATACACATTCTTAGTGAGCCATCTTTCTTCCTTACGAACAATACTGGTGCACCCCATGGTGAAGCACTAGGTCTAATAAAGTCTTTATCCAGCAAGTCTTTCAGTTGATCCTTCAACTCCTTTAACTCAGCAGGAGCCATTCTATAAGGAGGGATAGATATGAGTTGTGTACTTGGTAGCATATCGATAGCAAAATCAATTTCCCGTTCTGGAGGGATACCAGGGAGTCTGGAAATACATCTAGAAACTCATTAACTACCGGAATAGACTGAAGAGTCGGTGGTTCTGCATCTATATCATGAACGTGAACAAGATGATAAATACAACCCTTGGTAATCATCTTCCTTGCCTTAAGATAGGAAATAAACCTACCTTTCGGCGTTGCTATATCGCCTTTCCATTCCCGAATTGCCTCTCCTGGAAAGTGAAATCTAACAATCTTTGTCTGGCACTCAACATTAGCATAACAAGATGCTGACCAGTCCATACCCATAATGACGTCAAAATCAACCATCTCTAATTCTACCAGGTCTACAGAGGTCTGACAATCAATAATTTCTACAGTGCAACCTCGATAGACTCTCTAGGCAATAGTAGACTCACCAACTGGTGTAGATACAATAAAGGGTCGATCTAATGACTCTGCTACTATACATAACCTCCCCGCAATAAATGGAGTAACATAAGACAAAGTAGATCCAGGATCTATCAAAGCATAAACACAATGGGAGCAAACAATCAATGTACCTGTCACAACATCTGGTGATGACTCTGAGTCTTTTCAGCCGGTTAATGAATATGTACGGTTCTGTCCACTACCAGAACTAGATGCTCCCTCTCTGCCTCTGTCTCTACCCCTACGTGCTGAAGTATGGGGTCCACGCCCTGTAGACTGTACTGATGAGGAGGAACCTACTGCTGACCTGGTCGACTGACCTGTACCACCCTAACCTATAGTAGGGCAGTTTCTCCACCCATGCCCCTCCTGTCCACAAGAATAACAACTTGTGGAACCCTATCTGCACCTCCCGAAATGCATCCTACCGTAAGTAATGCAACACGGCGGGGATGTCCTAGCCTAGCCTGAACCCCTCTACTGCTGCAAATCTGATGCTCGTGAACCCTCACCTAAGCCTGACTGTTCCTGATAATCAAATCTAGTACCCTGGAACTGCTGTGGTGGAGGTCTAGGTGGCCTAATAAATTATTGAGGTCTGGGACCACCCTGAAAATCTCCATGCGAACCAGCGGGTCTAGCCCTCTTCTGTCTCTCTCTCTCGACCCTCTTGCTCGTATACTGTAGATGTTGGCAATCCTCTATGCCCTGTGCGAAGACCTGAATTCACGAGATAACCATATTATCATTTAGCACAGCGGTAGAACAAGCCTCGATATAGTCTGAATTAAGCCCTCCCACAAATCTACGTACCCTGTCATGCATCGTATCAACAAATGCTGGTGCATATCTAGCCAAAGAATCAAATCTCAGCCCGTACTATCGGACACTCATGCCACCTTGTCGGAGGTTCAGAAACTGGTCCACCCGGCCATCCCTAATCTCTCGAGGCAAATAGTGATCTATGAAAGCTTCTGTAAAGCTATCCCAAGTGGGTAGATATGTATCTTCTCCCCTAGATCTCTCCCAACTTTCATACCACAATAATGCAACATCACGCAATCGAAATGCTGCTAACTCAACTGACTCAGTCGCTGAGGCATGCATGACTCTGAAGATCCTATGAAGCTGAGCAACAAAGTGTTGTGGGTCTTCTCTGCGATCTGTCCCTGTAAACTGTGGAGGATTCAATGCAAGAAATTCACGAACTTTCGAACTTCCGGGCTCTTCAGAAGGTCCGGCAATATCTGGCACAACTGGTTGGCACTGTGCAGCTACTAACAGTGCTAACATATATACTGCACTCTTGAAATCCTGATCAGATGGAATAGGAGGACCTAGAGGTGGTACTGCTGGTTGAGTCGGAAGTCCTGTAGCCCTCGAAGGCTCCTGAAGCTGTGGAGAAGCTATAGGGGGCTGAGAAGATGTCTCCCCCTGGGTCTCACAATGGGCCACCTCCACCTGTGGTACTTTTCCGGTACCCTCGCTTGCAGTTGTATCTACCCCCTGGCTAGTTGTGGTCTGTCTAGTGTCAGTCATCTCTCCTGCATGCAAGTATCAATTATAAGAAAGAAACCTTAACCCTTAAGACACCGCTCTATAGCACGAGGTGAGCAAAAGAAGGATAGTCATTCTAACATGCCCGGTATATTCTTGCTTATCGAATGTGGTGCACAATACATTTATAAACAAGACTCTACTAGACACGGCTTGCAGACTCCCTAGGATACGACGTTGCTCTGATACCAAGTTTTGTCACGCCCCCAACTCGAGGGGCGCAACTCGTTCCTAACGCCAAAACTCAGGCCTGAACCGACCCTGCCGAACCATTTTCTACTAGCGCATGGCAGCCACACGCAATCAAGAAATCAACAAGTATATCTCGGCTTAAAACTAAGTCATCGGCCGGTAAAGCCCCTGCCAACTAATCTATAAAAGAAACAGCTACTTCCAGGAGATCATATAAATAAATAGTCAACTAGCACAAAAGTCCTGATTGGGCCGTCGAGGCTACCATGATATCTATACCAAAACTAAAAGCAGGTATTTATCAATACAATACATCAAACATTTCACAAGCTTCAACAAACCAACCACATAGGCCAGTATGGCCATAACGTAGCTATACACCCCACACACTAGTTTGCAAGCCTCTAAGAGTAGTAAAGATTGGTGGGGCAGGGCCCCAGCCTACCCATAAAGATATATGCAAAAAAAAGGTAACAAACCTCCCAACTCTGGCAGCTCCGGAGGAAAGGGGCTAGCCAACCGGATAAAAGTCAATCTTGTTGCTCAGGAGGTCTACTCAGTCGTCTGTCAGGACCTGCCTGCATGAATGCAGCACCCCCAGGCAATGGGGCGTCAGTACAAAATAATGTACAGAGTATGAAAGGCAATAGTCTATGATAAGGTATCTTGATGTGCTGGAATAATCTGATAAATAAATCAACGATAAGATAAGTGTATTGACCTACTCCTAAATCTAAACTTATCAAAAATAGAAAAACAACAACTTAACCAAGCCCCCATAAGCTTGGCAGGTACAAACAGCACACAAGATAACCTACTCAGGCCCCCATAAGCCCGGAAGGTGCTAATCAACCTATATACCCCAACCAGTAGTCCCCTAGCCCCGTAGGCAATAACGTAGCCCTCTTAGGCATTAATATAGCCCCGTAGGCAGCACATAGCTCTCTTAGGCATTAACGTAACTTATAGACAACTCATAGCCCTCTTAGGCAACAACATGGCCCTGTAGGAAGCACATAGCCTTCTTAGGCGTCAATATAGACGTGTAGGCAACTCATAGCCCTTCTAGGCACAATATAGTCCTATTAGACAACATCATTGCCCCCATAGGAAGTTCGTAGTTCAACAGCTAACCACAATAGCCCCAAGGGCAACAACAAACAATTAACTAGGTTGAAGGCGAGCAATTTAGCTATAAGCAATGTATAAATGAATAATCTCCAAGTCGCGCTTAACTTAGGGTCTTTCTTAACAGATTATGAGTCCTTAAAATGAGGGGTTATAACCACCCAAGCAGCCAACTATTCACAATTACATCTAAAAGATCACCAAAATTAACCACATCTAAGGAAACATGCCGAACGAAGGAAATAACCTTAACATACCTTTTCAATGAACGCTCGAAAGACCGTAGTTCCTTCACGAAAGTTGTTCCTTATGTCCTAAGCTTCGCAAACACTATATATACACAGTTGGTACGCACCTATAAACTATTTATAATTAATCTTATATCGGCTGATTTGCCATATTGCCCCAACTTGTCGAATAGTCCGTAGAAATTCATAAAAACAATCATAAAAGAGTCCCGAGATGATTACCTTAGTTAACCAAGTTAAAACCTTGAAGAAACACCAATAATTACAAATTTATATCTTCAAAAACCAGCTCCAAACGCAACAAATAGAAGGGAAAAATGATTGCCATGTGTAAGGATTACATTTCTAGGAACGGGGGCAATGTTTATTGGTAGAAATCGTCAAAACTAACCTTCATTATGCTAGGACTCCATAGAAACCCTCTCTTAAGCCTTCTTTCTGGTTTTGGAACTGAAATGGACTGTTTCCATGGCTAAAAATGTTAAATAGCCGACATACCATATTTCTTTGCCGGACCCGGATCCGACCCGGATTCTGCCCTGGCAGTCCCTAGTAAAACCCTCATAACTTTTTACTCGGATGTCCGTTTGGTACGGAGTTTTGTGCGTTGCAAACTAGACTCGTAGACCTTCGATTTTATGGGTAATAGGTCTTCTAACTCTTTATATATTGGGAGAAAATATCCAATACATTTGACCCAAATTTCAAAGAAATTTTTAAAAAGGAACTTATGATAACTTTCGCCAACTTTTATTTTGCCACTTACTTAACTTCAAAACTTGAGATAAAACCCTTGAACACTTAAAATATGACATACCACATCCTTTTTAATTTATTACTCACCCTCTTTGTCTTTCCACGAAGGTACGAATGAATTTAGACATTTTGAAAAAGTTGGGGTGTTGCACGATAGAATAGTAGAACCTATAGAAAAAAGCATAATAAGTGCAGTAAAAGGAAATCTAATATACCATAAATTCAAATTTATAATAAGCGCCAATTATTCAGTAGCAATAAACGATAAAAACATAGATAAATCTCTAGTATTGTATTGGAAATTTCAGGAATAGAATTAGCCCCAGGTTGTAAAATCTTTACAGCAAGATGTAAAAATCTATATGTATTAACAACAAAACATAAAATAACAACAAAATATAAGATAAATAGAATAAAAATAGAAAACCCTTTTGAACAAATTGTTACAGTAATAGATAACAACGATTATAGTTACAAAGAAATTGATATAGTAGAAGATTTAGAAATAGTAAGTGACATAATAAGTACATCAAAAAGAATAAAAGGAAACTATAGTAATGAAACACCTCAACTATCAAGAAACTCGGTAGAATACCAAATAATGAAAGAAATAGAACCATACCATTACTATATAACTGGAATAATGGAACAAAGAAAATATATTATAATAATAAACACTGGTCAAGAAGAAAATTACATAACAAGAGAGTTAGTAGCAGAAGATGAAATAACCTCTAAAGAACAAACAAGCCCAGAATTACCAAATTTATCATTAAATACTGAGGAAACAACAGAAAAAGAAATAATTATTTGAGGAATAGTAATGTTGATAAGATTCAAAATTTACCAAAGAGATAACATTACATTAGGGATAAAATGGTTAGAAGAAATGAAACCATATAACTTAGAAAATACACAATTAACCATAACCTATAAAAATAAGAAAGTAGTAATAAAAAGGACAATATGAAAATATATATACTTGCAAAAATAATAATAGAAAATTATTATAACAGATACTATACCCCAATGATAGACACAGGAGCAGAAGCCAATATGTGAAAATACAATTGTCTACCAGAAGAAAGATGGCAAAAATTAAAAACACCAATAGTAGTAACAAGATTTAATAATGAAGGGAGTATGATAACATATAAAGCAAAAAAGATAAAATTACAAATATGGGATAAAATATTAACTATAGAGGACATATATAGTTATGAATTCACAAACAAAGATATGCTCTTAGGAATGTCATTCTTAGAAAAATTATCCACATATAATAACAAAAACACACTGGTGGTTTACTACACCATGTAAACAAAAGATAGGAGCAAAAAGAGTAAACAACAAAAATAGGAAAACCACACCATGGATAAAAGGAAGTGAAAAAATTACCCAAAAACTAGAGAATATTAAAGAAAGTAGCCATAAGATAGAACTAATCATATTTTCTATAGATAAACTAAAAATACTCTAAGAAAAACTAGAATCATTATACAGTGAAAATCCCTTAAAAAGATGGGAAAAACATAAAACGAAAATAAAAATCGAACTAATTGATGATAATAGTATAATAATCCAAAAACCATTAAAATACAATTTTGATGATTTAAAAGAATTTAAAATGCATATAAAGGAATTATTAACAAATACATACAAGAAAGTAATAGTAAACATACAAGCCCAACATTTATAGTAAATAAACATAGTGAACAAAAACGAGGAAAAAGCCGAATGGTAATTGACTATAGAAATCTATATGCAAAAACAAAAACATATAATTACCCAATACCAAATAAAATATTAAAAATAAGACAGATCTAAGGATACAATTACTTTAGTAAATTTTCTTGTAAGTCATGATTTTACCACCTCAAATTAGAAGAAGAATCTAAAAAGTTAACAGCTTTTACAGTACCACAAGGATTTTATAAAAATGCACCAGGAAGATACCAACATTTTATGGACAATTACTTTAACCAATTAGAAAATTGTATAATATACATAGATGACATATTATTATACTCAAGAACACAGAATGAGCATATAAACTATTAGAAAAATCCTTGTGGTACTATAAAAGCTGTTAACTTTTTAGATTCTTCTTCTAATTTGAGGTGGTAAAATCCTGACTTACAATCAAATTTACTAAAGTAATTGTATCCTTGGATCTGTCTTATTTTTAATATTTTATTTGGTATTGGGTAATTATATGTTTTTGTTTTTGCATTTAGATTTCTATAGTCAATTACCATCCGGCTTTTTTCTCGTTTTTGTTCACTATGTTTATTTACTATAAATGCTGGGCTTGTATGTCTACTATTACTTTCTTGTATGTATTTGTTTTCTAATAATTCCTTTATATGCATTTTAAATTCTTTTAAATCATCAAAATTGTATTTTAATAGTTTTTGGGTTATTAAACTATTATCATCAATTAGTTCGATTTTTATTTTCGTTTTATGTTTTTCCTATCCTTTTAAGGGATCTTCACTGTATAATGGTTCTAGTTTTTCTTGGATTTTTATTTGTTTATCTATAGAAAATATGATTAGTTCTATCTTATGGCTACTTTCTTTAATATTTTCTAGTTTTTGGGTAATTTTTTCACTTCCTTTTATCCATGGTGTGGTATTCCTATTTTTGTTGTTTACTCTTTTTGCTCCTATCTTTTGTTTACATGGTGTAGTAAACCACCAGTGTGTTTTTGTTATTATATGTGGATATAATTTTTCTAAGAAAGGCAATCCTAAGAGCATATCTTTGTTTGTGAATTAATAACTATATATGTCTTCAATAGTTAATATTTTATCCCATATTTGTAATTTTATATTTTTTGCTTTATATGCTATCATACTCCCTCCATTATTAAATCATGTTACTACTATTGGTGTTTTTAATTTTTGCCATCTTTCTTCTGGTAGACAATTGTATTTTCACATATTGGCTTCTGCTCATGTGTCTATCATTGGGGTATAGTATCTGTTATAATAATTTTCTATTATTATTTTTGCAAGTATATATATTTTCATATTGTCCTTTTTATTACTACTTTCTTATTTTTATAGGTTATGGTTAATTGTGTATTTTCTAAGTTATATGGTTTCATTTCTTCTAACCATTTTATCCCTAATGTAATGTTATCTCTTTGGTAAATTTTGAATCTTATCAACATTACTATTCCTCCAATAATTATTTCTTTTTCTGTTGTTTCCTCAGTATTTAATAATAATTTTGGTAATTCTGGGCATGTTTGTTCTTTAGAGGTTATTTCATCTTCTGCTACTAACTCTCTTGTTATGTAATTTTCTTCTTGACCAGTGTTTATTATTATAATGTATTTTCTTTGTTCCATTATTCCAGTTATATAGTAATGGTATGGTTCTATTTCTTTCATTATTTGGTATTCTACCGATTTTCTTGATAGTTGAGGTGTTTCATTACTATAGTTTCCTTTTACTCTTTTTGATGTACTTATTCTGTCACTTACTATTTCTAAATCTTCTTCTATATCTATTTCTTTGTAACTATAATCATCGTTATCTATTACTGTAACAATTTGTTCAAAAAGGGTTTTCTATTTGTATTCGATTTATCTTATTTTTTGCTGTTATTTTATGTTTTGTTGTTAATACATATAGATTTTTACAACTTGCTGTAAATATCTTACTACCTGGGGCTAATTCTATTCCTGACATTTTCCAATACAATACTAGAGATTTATCTATGTTTTTATCGTTTATTGCTACTGAATAATTGGCGCTTATTATAAATTTGAATTTTTGCTATATTAGCTTTCCTTTTACTGCACTTATTATGTATTTTTCTATAGGTTCTACTATTCTATCGTCTGCTAGATATATTTCTATGGGTGTATCTATTCCTTCTCTAAAACATGCTTTTATTAATATCTCTGTTCATCCTAGGTGTACATATTTTATTGGGTCTTTAGCTTTAATTTCTTGTATTTCTTTATTTATTATTCTTTTATTTATTATTGGTATTTTTGCTTTCCCTTTGGTATATTGACAATCTTTTATGTGTTCCTTTTGACTTACCACGTAATATTCTTCCTTTTGTCTTTTAAATAAATTCTTTATTATTGGTACCTTAAATATTTTTTCTACGCTTAGGTCTAACTCTTTCCCTTTTATTTGTTCAAATATATTAATATCAAATATAACTTTTTGTTTCGTAGATTCTTCAGTTAAGTGTTCTTCTTGAGTTATTATCTGTATATCTTTTTCAGTCATCTAAATTATACAAATTATCTTTTTCTTCTTCGTTTAGTTCATTTTCAGATAATTCATATATACTATCATCACTTTCTGGCTCATAAACTATGTATTCTATATGTGTATATTCGTCATTATCTATTATTACTTCAAATATTTGTTTTTTCTTGGGGTTTTTAGGTAATTTATAATCTTTATCTATATGTCCTAGTTTTCCACAATTATAACACGTACATTCAGTTATTTTTTTCTATGGTTTATATGGTCTTTTATTTTTATAATTTCTTGTGTAGTACCTTCTTCGAGGTCTTTTATACCTATATTGAGATTTATATTTTTTTTATCTACCCTGTTTTGTATATTTCTTTTCATAGTAATCATCGTTACATCCAAATTGGGGTGCTAACTTATCTTTACAACAAGATAGATTTTTTATTATAAACTTTTCCATTTTTAATTCCTCTCTATATTTTTCACATATTTCTGAATACCATTTTTGCAAGTATCTTATACTTGCTCCTAAAGTATCTTGTAATCCTGCTTCATTCCAATCTTTTATTATTTTTGAACTAAATGGTTCTGGTAGTTTTGTGAAATATAATTTTCTTATTTCTTTTCCTTTCTCTGTACTATATGTTCCTTTATAATAAAATTCTTTAAATACACATGTATATTCTTCTATATAACACATATTACATATTGCTAATTTTAACATTAAATTCATGTTTAACTGTTTTTCTTTATTTTGTTCTTCTGTTTCTGTGGTTGTACTGCTAAATTCATTTCTTATGGCTATTTCATATTTATTCAATATATCAATTGGTGTTGTGGCCAACTCTCCATCTATTCTCTTATTATTTTTTAAGGTTTTTATACTTTCTTCTGTTAGATTTTGTAACCATAGTTTTACTGTTCCTATAAATGTTCTTTCTATGTATCCTGGAACTTCTGACATTCCTATTTTATTATCTATTATTTGTTTCGATATATATCCTATCCATAATTGAATTGTTTTATTTATATCAGTTATACAATCTAAATCTAAGAAATTGTTATTTTGTGTAGTTGTTGGGATTGGTGTCCATTTTCTATTTAACCTTTTATTCCATATACTATTGTCTCTATCAGATTGTTCATAGCTGACTGTATAATATGTTGGATTTAATTTTTTTGGATTTTTAACTTCTGATGTGCATGCTTTTGTATCTTCATTTATATCTCCTGTATTTATTTCTGTAAATTTTTCATTTTCCTCAATATTTGCTAAAAATTATGTATATGTGTCGCTTATGTCTGAACCTTCTTCTGAGTGATCTGAATGATCTTCATTTATATCATCAATCCTTAATTCTGGTTCTTCTTCTAATTTTTCTTTGAATTTTTCTATTTCAGTTTTTAGTTTTGTTTCAAGCTCTCTTTCTTTCTGTTTAATTGCATATAGTTCTTTTAATTTGGCTAGTTCTTTTTCTAAAGCTATTATCTTATCATTTTTTGTTTGTTCTATTTGTTGTATTTCTATTTGTAGTTGTTGTTTTATGATTTTTATATCCTTTTTTCTATCTATTACTTCATTTTCTCTTGCTATCCGTACCATGGATGTTAGACTATCTTCCAGTCTTAGTGTTTCTTTTTCTTGCATTAGAAATAAATTTTCTCCTATTTTTTTATATCGTCTTCCTAAATTTGAAAATATTATCTTTATTTTTAATCCGTCCTGATTTTCATAGGTTTTTTCGTCTATAGCAAATTCTTCTTTATTCATTACAAATTATGCTTTAATTTGTATTCAATTTGTTGTATTTGTGTTTGTAACCTAAATATTGTCTTTCTTTGTGCTAATATAGATTTTTGACATACTCCTGCATATATATTACAATTAAGTCTTTCTTGTTTATGTTTTAACTCATAGCGTTTTTCTATAACTGTTCTAATTAATTCTTGTTTATGTTGCTCCTTATTCATACTATTCATAGCTCTGATACCATTTTTGAAAGATGCGTGGGTATAATTTTAGACATTGATCATTTTATCATAATACTCTTTTCTCAAAGGTATTAATCTTATAATTTCTCTTATATTTTCCAGGATATATTCTATATATTGTATATCTTGGGTTCTTTGATATGTTTCTATATTTTCTTTTATCAGATTTCCTAATAAGGTAATATTTTCAATAGTTGCTTGCCAATATTGAAAGTATTCGTAATTTATCATTAGTCTGAATATTCTAATTCTAAGTCGCTCATATTAATTGGTTTTTAGGAGCAAGAATAAGATACTTGCAAAAATGGTACTCAGAAATATGTGAAAAATATAGAGAAAAAATAAAAATGGAAAAGTCTATAATAAAAACTCGACAAATCCATAATTTGACAGGTTTGGACTTTGATTAAGACAAGTTGAGACTTTGTTTAACTCTTTGTGAAGTATTACTGCATTTTTCGTCTGAATAAGGGGTAATGGGTATGGAGGTCTCGTATAAATGAGATGATGATCATTTTTTATGGGTACTGGTGTCATGATATGGGTAATTGGAGACTTCCTTCCTGAGTTAATGTACTTTGTGACTATATGATCGTGATTTCTAGTATTAGCATCGGTTAGATTCTTGTGTTGCTCACGTAATATAGCTCAAATAATTTATTGTTGAAGTCTTGCTTATGAAATACGTATTGGAGTACTCTTAAACTATTTTTCACTAATTGTTGATTACTTTGAGCTTATTTATGATTGTATTTGTTGAGGATTGAATCTGGTGTGGGTGTTGCATCTCATATATATTGACATTAAAGAGGAGAAAAGATTAATCTCGATTGAGAGTCATCCATGATATTTCTTGATATAGGATTATTTGGTACAAGATTCTTCACCTAGGACATTTCATAGTGTAGGAATGTTCATTACATGTTAGGTATGAGGACCTCGCGAGTCCTCCCAGGCAGTGGTGTAGCCACCCTTATGTTAGGATTCATTACATCATTCGTATACTTTTATCTCATTTTAAATATATGGTGCATTGGCATGATATAATAAATGATTCAGTGGCTACAAATGTGGTTTGTTAGCTTCCCTTGGTCTTGATTTTGATTCTAATATTGTCCTAAATTGATATTGTCTTTAGTTTCTAGTAAGGGTCATTACATAAATGTTTGTTATATATATGTTGTTAAGTATTCAATAGGGTAGTATATGACCAACCTTCGTCATCATTTCATGTTAGGCCAGTCGATGATGATGTTGAGTATACATATTTTCATATTTACCTTTGCAATTTTCTTCACCTTGTTGTATAGGTGATGATTCCGGTATGAGTGGCAAGTCATTCTTCAAGTCTTTTCCTTTTATCTTTTTTCTTCTTCTGTATTTATCAAACAATATAAAAATGATATGTTTTACTCACACATTTAAAAGACAAAAGGTTTATAAGATTTAAGCCCATTTGGTCAAGTAATTAGTAACGGTCAAATCAATAAATTGGATTCCAAAAAAAAAATAGGAATACAAGTTATTAACTTACCAAATGCACTAAGAAATATGGTAGGCCATCTCTTTATATATCATAGGGAAAAGAGTCTAAAAATACTCCAACTTTGGTCGAAATTGCTATTACGATATCAAACTTTGGAAAGGACCTTTTACCCCCCTGTACTATTTAATAGTGTATTTTCAAGGTATATATGTGTCTATGTGGACATCATAAATATTGCATCATTTTAAATAGTAATGTGTCCACGTGGACACATATATACCTTTAAAGTACACTATTAAATAGTGCAGGGGGTAAAAGGTTCTCCACAAAGTTTGGTATCGTAACAGCAATTTCGGCCAAAGTTGAAGTATTTTTCAGACCATTTTCCTTGTATCATATTGTCTATAAATCTGATTTTAAAAAATTAGTAATGCAATTTATTAACTTCCCAAATGAACAAGAAATACAATTTATTAATTTTCTAAATATAATGAACTAGGAGTACAATTTATTAATTTCACAAATACAATAAACTAGGAATATAACTTACTAAATAATTTACTAAATTTCCAATTATAATGAACTAGGAATACAATTTATTAATATTCCAAATGAAATAGAAAATATGGTAGGCTGTCTCTATCTATATATTTTATATTGTCAATGAATCTGATTTCAATACAAATAAGGAATACAATTTATTAAGATCCCAAATAAAGATATGGTAGGCTATCACTATATACACTTCATTTTCACTCAAACTTCTTATACATTTTTTTTTTGGTACTAATGTTCCTTTCAAAAACTCAAGGAAATTCCAACATTATTTTTGTTTAATTCGATCTGTATTAGTGTTACTGAAAAATTAGCAATTCTCATTTTCATTCTTTTATTGTTGATATTTTTAACATGAGTGGTCGTAATTCAGTAGATATATATAGTTTCTTAAGAACTGATGTAGCGGTAAATCTGCTAGACTAATCCGCACAAAATTGGAGAAATCCTCCAACAAGTGATCCGGATCATCAAGATGCTTATGTGGAGGAAAGTGCAGAGGATGTTACATTGAGGTATTTTAAAAAAAGAATCACACTACTAAAAAAATAGTGAATACCGATCTACAAATACCGACCTCCGGAGGTCGGTATTCCCTGAAATACCGACCTAAAACCGACATCCCAGCTTAGGTCGGAAAAAGCTTGGTCGCTATTCAATATCGACCTCTAGAGGTTGGTATTTACTGATATCTCGAGATCGATTTTTATTTTATGTCGGAATATTCATTTTTTAAAATTCCGACCTTTGGAGGTCGATATTTTTATTTTTGCATTTTGAGATTCTGACCTCTGGAGATCGGTATTTTTATTTTTGTAATGTTGAAATTCCGACCTTCGGAGGTCGGTATTTTTATTTTAGTAATGTTGAAATTCTGACCTCCGGAGGTCGATATTTTTATTTTTGTATTTTTGAAATTCTGACCTCCGGAGGTCGGTATTTTTATTTTTGTAATGTTGAAATTCTGACCTCCGGAGGTCGATATTTTTATTTTTTATTTTTGAAATTCCGACCTCCGGAGGTCGGTTTTCTGTTGCAAAACAGGTAGCAAATTGCTGCAATTTTTAGTTGCTCACCTGCATATTTATACCAAAACAACCCAAAGCCAAATAAACTTCATCCAACCAAAATAACCCAAAGCCAAATAAAATTCATCCAACCAAAACAAACCAAAGCCAAATAAACTTCATCCAACCAAAACAACCCAAAGCCAAATAAACTTCATCCAACCAAAACAACACAATATTTTCAAGATATACATTAAACTATTTCAAAATAAACTTCATCCAACTTCAAAATAAACTAAAATACGATCAAATTAAATAATTCCAAAAATATAGAAGTCTAAAATGTCAAATAGATACAACTACTCCTCATCACCCTCACTCTCCTTATCAGACTTACCATTCTCATCACCCTCACTTTCCTTATCAGACTTATCATTCTCAT
>JAJOOH010000315.1:0-68893 GCA_029582605.1 Solanum gracilifrons | reverse complement strand
GGAATAATTGAAAATAAAAAACCTGCATAACAACGAACATGACTACATACATGCATGATGAAATGATAAAAAACTATGAAACTTTAATCTTATATATACTTAAAGATATAGAAATAATCGAATTAAGAAGAATAATATGGGAATTTTTTTTAAATGATAACGAATTAGAAGATATACTAAATCAACAATGGTATGAGTAGACCTACACGATCTATACTTTGATAACGAAAGAATAGAATGGTATGATATAGAAATAAATTCAGATTAAAATGAACTACGAATATTTACAATAATGGATATAATCTATGGAAGATATAAAATTATTAGAACAATTAATGGATGAAATTTTATATATGTACCAAAGAACCCAAGATATGTTATATCTAGAATAAATCATAAATAATATTAAAGAAATATTCAGATTAAACCAACTATTGGAAGAATATTATAATAAATATTATTACATTTTACCATGAATTCTGCAAAATTAAGACATTTAGCAAAAGAAACAAGCGTAACACCTCATATATTTATTATTATCCTTTGTCTCATATAAAAGGCTTACGACCTTAATTCAGGAGTTCTATTATAGCACCACACATTATTTGATAATATCATATTTTAATTTATAGCCTTCCTAAAAATACTTATGAAAAAGAGTTCTTGTATATGATATATTTTCATGAGTATTTATGTTATAAGATTATTATAAATTAATAATATTTTAATAGAGATAGTAAGTTTAGTTTTATCAACAAATTTCTATTATATGAGGTAGATTCTTTTGGAAATAATTTTCTATTAATTTTAGTTTATTTAAAAAGCTATATATATTTTATCACGAACTTACGTAATATTAGAATAATTCTAAAATGGAATAAACTTAATTTGGGTGTGGTAACCTCCACTTTCCACGTGGAAGTGGAGGAAAGTGTGTAGCAATGTTTCCAATTAAGGTGGTTGTCACTTATCCCCAAAAATAAGATTAAATATATTATAAAGATATTAATTACTTCTATTGATATGTGATAGATATATATATATATATATATGCATAATCAATACACCGCCAACTTATTGATTCATCAGTTAAGGAAAACATTATGTATGGTCTCTACATATACTCTCATATATATACCTATATGTTCTAATATCCTGGAAAATATTTGATTAAGACTCCATGACAGTATGTTTGGTTTTTGATATTTATACCTTTGTGTCACTCTTTAACGTCTCAAAAAAAATCAAGTTAGTGACATGGTGTATTATTTTAGCACATATATAATTCCATTGAGAAAGGGTTTTTATGAGAAATTGTCTTATTGTGATATTTGATGACTAAAAGAAAAATGGATTATCAAGTTATTGGAGCCAAAATTCAAGGTATGTTAAGGCAAACCTGTTTCTCCATATCGCACGAATCATAAATATTATAAATCATCGAATGAGTCATTTTTTTACTATTCTATTGCTAGGAAAATCCTCTGCGAGGCACTTGCTTGAATCTTCTTTAGCACTTTTGGCGACCTGGTTGTCTTTTGCCGACTAGGTAGGCGATACGCCGAATATAGTTGTTGCTCGCCGAATTCACCCCCATTTTAGCTCCGACATTCTGTAACATTAGTCGGTATCTTGGCGATTTGGTAATTTGCCGAATGAAATTGGTGATTTGGCGATTTGCCGAATGACATCATCGATCATTAGGTCTTCATTTCTTCATTCATTTAGCTTGCTCTGTTCCTTTTTGCATAATAGTGTTCATGCTTTGTCTCTAAACCCAAATACCTGAAACTCAAGGAATTGCATCAGTTATTTAGAAAAAAATATGCATTCGAGGACACTAAATTTATCAAAATAAAGTCCTAAATGAGTTCAAATCGTGGACTCATCAACACTCCCAACTTAAACGTTTGCTTGTCCTCAAGTAAAATTCAAGTTCAATAGTTCAAAAAGGATGTCTCAAACAGTGCTACACAAGACTCAATCATGAATGCACATAGAAAGACTCAATCATGAATGCACACAGAAAGACTCAACTTACTCATTCAAGGATCAAATGTGTACTCAAAGATTCAAGTTATGACTCACCATTACCAAAGAATCTCAAACTCACTATATGCTTCAAATGCAAGTTCAAGCTCAACGAAGGTATTCAAATGCCCTCACACAAAGAGTGATTCCATATTCACATACAATGGTTCAATCATTTAAAGTTCCGGAATCAAGATCAACACTCATACTCACAAAGATAAACACAATGCATGATTTCAGCCATAGGTTTTGCCTTTATTTTCCAATCGAATTTTGTTTGAGCTCATTCAAGATCAAAAAGGTCTTTTTAAGGCTTGTTCTGGGGTTTAGTGTAAAGGTATGGTCATTTAGGCTCATTGGCTTCTATCCTCATGAAATGTGATGTGAACAACACATTCTTTCCTTTTCTTCATTATTTTCATTCAAGCTCAAAAGTCACCTCGTATTCATCTTCCATGGACCGTTGGAAACCCCATTTTCTTTGTATTTTCACAATTTTTTTATTCTTTTTCTTTTTCAATCTTTTCTTTTTTTTCTCTTCTTTTTTTTATACGGAGGTGTTCCATTTTTCTCAAAACATGGGGAAAAGGGATTTCTTTGAATTTTTTTACCTTCTCTTTTTACCACTCCCGCAACTTAGGATTTCGGCCTAAGTTGGCTATTCAAACAAATCACAAATCATGAGGATTATGGGTAATGGATCAAGAAAGGTTAAGCTCTCATCATGTTTCTTCCAAGAAAAGGTCAAGGTTCAAATGGTGTTCAAAAGAGGTTCACACACTCACAAGGTAGTCCACAAAAAGAGGTATAATGTAAAATTGTTTCACACTTTTTAAAGTTGCCTAAGATCATCTCAAGAAATTGTTTCACTTAGTTAATCGGACTAACGGGGTAAATTCTAGGTATCATCATACATGGTTCACGGTAAGCTCGTCACACAAGGCATCGACACCAATGTCAAAGAAAAACTCCACATTTTTGCTAATGTGCAATGCTAATCACAAGAGACTCAATCCGGTACCTGGCTAGTCACAACGAGATGCAAAGAGTTCACATATTGACTATGAAACCTCATTTGGCCTCATTATACACGCACATTCATGTTTGTTCGATTATAAGCACTATTTGAGTCATTGGTATTGATCAAAACCGATACTCAAATTTGCAAAAGAAAAGCCTCATTCAACCCAAGAAAGGGGCGTCAAAACGAGGAGGAGGTTCACTGAGGACACTAAGTAGTATCTACACCCCCACCAAAAGCAGTCTACATTATCCCCAATGTGGTAGAGAGTGGGCATTTACCGCAAATAAAACAAAATAGGGATAATCAGTAGAAACTAACAAGCGATGAAAACAATCTAGTGTGTAAACAAGTAGAGTAGGGTAACCAGAAATCTTCACAAAATGCCCAATTGGCGATGGAGTGAAATGGTCACCGAATGGTTTGGCGATGCGCCTAATGTTATTTAGATCGCCTTTAGTTCTAGTAGACTCCACTCTCAGAGAAGGCAGATCGGCGAAGATGTAGAGGATCACTAAACAGATCGGTAATCCGCATAATGAACTCAGAGTATCGTCGGTCGATCCTTGAGGGACGTTGTCAGCATTGACTAGAAAGGGCGAGTTGGGTCGCCTAAACACATCGGTGATACCCCGATAGGTGAAGGTTTCCTGCCGAATGTTACAGAGTCTCAGCCTCACTTTTTAGACCCATAAGGTGAACCAAATTGTGCTCGCCGAAATGGTTCGGTGATTTCCCAAGAGTACTTTGTGTCGCTCATGATCCTACTCCTACAAAATCAACACATACTATTTAAAACACTAACACTTGGGTTGCCTCCCAAGAAGCGCCTTATTTAACATCGTGGCACGATGTGGAAATGCTCTCAAGCATCTTCCAAGTATATCACCTCAATCAAAGAAATCTCCTGGCATTCTCCAAAGTATAATTTCAAGCGTTGCCTATTCACCTTAAATGTAGGTCCCTCTTGACCCTCAACTTCTATGGCACCATTTGTGAATACTCGTTTCACTCTAAATGGTCCTGACCATTTGGACTTGAGTTCTCTCGGAAAGAGTCTAAGTCGGGAGTTGTATAGTTACACCCAATTTCCCACCTTGAACTCTCTTTTAAGTATTTTTGCATCGTGCCACTTCTTCATATTTTACCTATAGAGAGCTGAACTTTCATAAGCTTTAAACCAGAATTCGTCCAATTCGTTAAACTGCTCTACTTTCTCTTCTGAGGTTTTTGTCTGGTCCAAATTTAGATCTTTCGATGCCCATATTGCTCTGTGTTCTAACTCGACTTGTAGATGGCAAGACTTTCCAAAAATTGACTGATACAGAGACATACCAATTGGAGTTTTTTAAGCGGTGTGATACGCCCATAGTGCGTCATAAAGCTTTCGAGACCAATCAGTCCTATTAGCATTTAATGTCTTAGCTAGGATGCTCTTGATTTTTCGGTTTGATAGTTCAACTTGACCACTTATTTGGGGATAATATGGTGTTGCTACTTTGTGTTTCACCCCATACTTACTCAATGCAGCTGAGAACCATTTGTTGCAAAAATGGGAACCACCATCACTGATAATAGCTCGAGGAGTACCGAATCTAGCAAAGATGTAGCGTTTTAGAAATTGAACCACACTTTTCCTTTCATTGTTTGGAAGTGCAACAACTTCTACCCATTTAGAAACATAATCTGCTGCCACCAAGATATAGTTATTACTAAAGGAACTTACAAATGGGCCCATGAAATTGATTCCCCAAACATCAAATCGCTTGACTTCCAAAATGGGAGTAAAGGGTAACTCGTGTCTTTTAGATACTCTACCTTGCTTCTAACATTGGGCGCATTTCTTCACAAATGCATGTGCATCTTTGTAGAGGGATGACCAGTAGTTTCTACTTTGGAGGACTTTAGCAGTTGTACGCACACCGCTATGATGGGCCCCAACCAGTAAAGCATGACAAACATAGAGAATTTCCAGCGCTTCTTCTTCTAGAACACACCGTCATATTATATCATCTACACACTCTCGAAACAAGTATGGTTCTTCCCAAAAGTACTTTTTAACATCAAACATGAACCTCTTTCGTTAGTAGAAGTTCAGCTCATCCGACATTAATCCACACACTATGTAATTGGCGAAATCTACATACCAAGTAGTTTGTTTTAAAGTTATTGCAAACACATATTCATGGGGGAAGGAATTGTCTATGTCAACCTCAAGCACATCATTCTCCTTTCCCTCTAACCTGGATAAGTGGTTAGCCACCTGATTTTCGCAACCTCTTCTTTCTTTGACCACAAAGTCAAACTCTTGCAATATGAGCACCCATCTTATCAACCTTTGTTTTGCATCCTTATTTGCCATTAGGTAATGGAGAGCAGCATGATCAGTGTGAATAATTACTTTAATGCCTAACAAGTGCGCCCGAAATTTCTCAAATGCATAGACTACCGCAAGCAACTCTTGTTCAGTCACGATGCAATAACGCTGAGAACTGTTCAGAGTCTTGCTTGCGTAATAAATTGGGTGAATTATTGCATTTGTGCCCCAACACAACACCCAATGCCATTCCACTTACATCACACATTACTTCGAAAGATTCTGACGAATCAGGACTGATAGTGACCGGGGTCGATACTAATTTTTCCTTCAAGCAACAGAAGGCCATCATACAAACATCATCAAAATGTAAATTCACTTCTTTCACTAAGATTTTGCATAAAGGATGTGCAATCATTGAGAATTCTTTAATGAACCTCCGGTAGAAACTGGCATGTCCTAAGAAACTACGAACCCCATTTATCGAAATTTGTGGTGGCAATTTCTCAATAACTTCAAGCTTTGCTCTACCAACCTCTAATCCTTTTTGCGACAACTTGTGACCAAGTACTATTCCTTATTTAACCATGAAGTGGCACTTTTCATAGTTGAGGACCAAGTTCATCTCCACACATCTTTGGAGAACTTGTCCTAAGTGTACTAAGCATGTCTCAAAGGTATCACCCACAACTGAGAATTCAACCATAAATACCTCCATTGAATCTTCTACCATGTCGGCAAAAATTGAGAGCATGCAACGTTGGAAGGTTGCCGGAGTGTTGCATAACCCAAAGGGCATCCTTTTAAAGGCAAAAGTCCTATATGGACATGTGAAGGTGGTTTTCTCTTCGTCTTCCGGTGCGATGGAGATTTGGTTGTAACCGGAATACCAATCTAAAAAGCAGTACCAACCCCTCTCTAATAGCCTGTCAAGCATTTGATACATGAACGACAAAGGAAAGTGACCTTTTTCAGTCCATGAATTGTAACTTTCGATAATCCATGCATACTCTCCACCCGGTCACCGGTCTAGTCGGCACGAGCTCTCCCTTTTAATTTGGGAGTATGGTGATACTCCCTTTTTCGGTACACATTGCACCGGACTTACCCATTTGCTATCTGCAATAGGGTAGATTACACCTGCGTCTAAGCATTTGATGATCTCCTTTCATACTATTTCTTGCATTGGAAGGTTCAATCTCAGCTGATGCTCAACACTAGTCTTACACTCATTATCAAGCAGGATTTTGTGAGTACAAATACCAAGAGGGACGCCCACTATATCAGCGATGGTCCATCCTATAGCTTTTATATGTTTTCGCAACACTTTAAGGAGCATTTTCACCTACCATTCAAACAGGTCAGTTGCGATGATCACCGGTAGATTGTCATTTGCCCCCAAGAAAGCATATGAGAGATGAGAGGGAAATGCTTTCAATTCCATATTATGTGGTTCTTATGTTGATGGATTTGCGGGAGGAATATCTAATATGTAGGTCAATATCCAACTTGATTGGAGTCTTTGAATAACCTCCTAAACCTGTCAAAGTAGCCACTACCTCCTCATAGCCCTGAATTTCGGATTCATCATAATTAGTAAGTTCGGATTGAAGGGGTTCATTCATGCACATGAAATGACTTACACTTGATACTGCCCCATCGATAATATCATCAATAGACACCACATGCATATCACTTGGGTGTCTCATGAATTTTCAAATATTGAAACTTACTCTAACTTCGTTCACCCGAAACCTCAATTCTCCACTTCCAACATCCACCAATGCTCTCCTGGTTGCTAAGAATGGCCTTCCCAAAATAATGGGAATTTCAACATCTATTTCACAATCTAAAATAACAAAATTAGCTAGAAAAATGAACCAATAGACCTTAACCAAGATGTCGTAAAGTATCCCCACGGGATGTTTGATTGAACGGTCTGCCATCAATAGTCTCATTGTGGTTGCTTTTGGTTCACTTAACCAAAGTTGTTTGTATATCACATAGGGCATTAAGTTGATGCTTGCTCCTAGGCCGCATAAAGATGTAGTGAATTAGAGCATTCTTATGGTGCACAGAATGGTGAATGCCCCGGGATATTCTCTCATTTTGATCAACTCCTTAGTCACAATTGCACTGCAATTATGGGAAACTTCAATTGTCTCAAAGTCCAAACTCCTCTTCTTCGTGACCAACTCTTTCATGTACTTGGCGTATCCCAGAATTTCCAACAATGCTTCCACAAGGGAAAGGTTGATTGATAGTGTCTTGAACACTGACAAGAACTTCTTGAACTTCTCATCTTCATTTTTCTTTTTTAAACATTGGGGAAATGGTGGAGGTATTTGGGTTAAAGGTTGCATGACTTTTGAAATTGGAACGTGATGTTCCACTTCCTTTTGTGGTTCTTTGGCAAGGTTTTGACGAATAAGTAACTTTTGTTCCTCCATGCCTTTAGCTACTTCATGCTTTTTAGCATCTTCATTTCCCATCACATTACCTATTTCCACATTTCTGCTATGATTAACCATAGCCGGCCCTCTATCGTCATCTTCCATCGTTAGCTTTGGTTTCAACTGAGCAGATTATAAACTCAGTTGTCCTTCAAGTGTCTTAATGGGTTCGGCATGAGAGTTACCTTTATTTTTCGATGATGAAAATTCCTTTTTCATCCCTTTCAAAAAATGATCCAAACCTTCAACTTTTGCAAGTATGCGTAACAAGTCATTCACTCGGGGACTGCTTGCGCTCTCTTTTGATTTTGGGCTTTCACTTGAGTGAGTATGGTTCTCCTCATAATCATCTTCCCTTCTCCAATAATCATTCTTCTCGGTCCAATCTTGATAGTATCTCCTTTGTTATTCTCCCTTATGATAGTTTCAACCTTGATTTCCACCTCTCTGTAGATTGTGTGGGTGGAAACCCTCCTCATATCTCTTGGAGTTCCAAGCTTGATTCTCCCCCGACCTTGAGTAATCGGAAGAACAACCCTCCTCAACTCTAAACACTTCACATGTCCCCTTCATGTTCTCTTGTATAACTCCCATTTGGACCAACATCTTCTTCATGTATTCATCCCTCTCTATCTCTTTATCAAGTTGCTATTGCGTTAATCTAAAATGAAATGGAGAGACTTGATCTTCTTTGGTGCACCATGCTTGGTTTATTCTAGTCATGTCATCTAGAAGAAATGAAGCTACCTCAAATAATTGTAACATTATTCCACCTCGTACCAATTGATCAGCCTCTCCTTTATTAACCGAATCGAGACTCCAGTATAAATATTGAAGTAACAAACTATTTGGTAGTCCATGAGTTGGGCATTTAAGTAGGAGCTTCTTGAGTCTCACCCACGTTTCATGGATGGGTTCCCCCTCTCGTCGCTTGAAACTTTTAATTTCGTCTCTAACTTTCATCATCCTTGATGGGGGAAAGAATTTTGTGTTAAATCCTATAACTATCTCCTCCCACTTATTACCTTCACCCGTTAAGGACAGTGGAAATAACCGTAGCCGAATTGACTCTTGTGACACACTTTTGAATGAAAAAGGGCTGCAAACCTCTGTAAAGTTTCTCACATGGTGATGCAGGTCTTCGTGGATCTAGCCCTCCATATAGTCCCCTCAGTTGGAGAAGATTAAGAGTTGTGCTAGTGACTTCGAACATCGTATTTTCATCAGTTTGTGGGAAGCAAATTTCACCGATTCTACCTGATTGAGCTCGTTTGTAGACACTATTGATGTCGTCTATACCATCTCGATGACTTGCTTTGCTGTCATTTATCACTTCCTCACTCATGCTCAATTCTACGTAGTCCAGCCAATAATTACACAAAGCATCCAAAACTAAGTTAACTACAACCAACAAATTTGAAAGTGTCAAATCTTAGATCAAAGAATTCTAAGTAACACTACTCCCCAGCAGCAGTGCCATTTTGATTTGATTTATCAGGACACTGCTTCCCGTTCAAGTGCCAACGATCGTGAGTAGTAATATAACCCAACTAGCGAGTTGGGGTTGATCCCACAGGGAGTAGTACTTCCATTAAATTCAATAATACAAGTACAATGACAACCTCTTCAATCAAACAATTATTAAACAATTAATGTTTAAATCTCAATTTTCGGGTTTTAACTACCAATCCAAATTTACATTTCAACACAAACAATTAAATATTAGAGTAAAACTTGGGGAATTGATCAGCCAATTATTCAATTTCAATTAAATGGATAAATGTTACTTCTCATAATGGGATAATTTGTTGTGGGTAGGTCGAACCATATATAAAGTAACTTTCGCTCAAACAATTACATTTTCTATGTTGAATTCTCTTGAACTTCAACACCAATCGAATGAGGCCTAGCTCTTTACCCTCATCAAATTCACTCTCTCGAGCTGAATACAAAGGATGGATCACTTGTTTCACTCTCTCGAGCTGAAACAGAGGAAACCCACTACTAAGGACGCTAAGATTGCCACCTTGGTTCCACACCTCTCTCTCGAGAAAGTGCACAACACTGAAATTGATACACGAAGTCATGCAATTCACCCTCGAAACACATGAACAACTTCTACCCATGTTAAATTAACACCATTCTTCGCAACTAACAAACACCCACTAAGTAAATTAAACAATTCGCTTCATGATCAAAACCCCAAGTAAAGGGTTTTTGCCACTCATCTCAAAAATAAGAAAATCAAAATCAATTATCACTCCCATTGTTAGGTACAAAATGAGAATTATAGATTAAAATCAATTGATAATCTCCTCTGTTACAAAATCTCTCTCAAAATATTGCTAAAATCAGTAACTAAACACTTTGGTAGTGTTCTCTCACTAAGTAATTCCTTCCTCACTTTCTGAATGAATTTGTTTCTCTAGCCAAAACTAATTTAAACATGTCTGAAGTGTCACTACTTATGACCACTAGGCGAAGTAAGTTGGGCGTTGCTGACTGATCGGCGAATCGCCAATTGTTCTTCATCTCGCCTTCATTTTTTGCTTTTTTTTATCTGGCTACTGTAACTTTAGGCGATCCAGGTCGGGGTCACCGAATGACTTCGCGATTCACCCTTTTTCCTTCCATCTCGCCCATTAACACTTTCTTGAATCTTGTTTAGCACTTTTGGCGACGTAGTTGTCTTTCGCCGACTAGGTAGGCGATACGCCGAATATAGTTGTTGCTCACCGAATCTACCCCCATTTTAGCTCTGGCATTCTGCAACTTTAGATGGTATTTTAGCGATTTGGCGATTCGTCGAATGACATTGAGGATTCGCCGAATGACATCATCGATCATAAGGTCTTCATTTCTTCATTCCATTAGCTTGCTTTGTTCCTTTTTGCCCAATGGTGTTCATGCTTTGTCTCTAAATCCAAATACTAGAAACTCAAGAAATTTCATCAATTATTGAGACAAAGTATGCATTCGAGGACACTAAATTTATCAAAATAAAGTCCTAAATGAGTCCAAATCGTGGACTCATCAAGGCCATTGGGATGTCAGCTGATCTTATTTCTTGAATTGATCATATTATTATTTTGTTTGTACTATGTGAAGTATACTTCACGATTAAAGTTATTTTCCATAAAATTTCTTATTCCTTATATTTATTAGAGAGCTATTGTCGTAAGAATGAGGCAGAACTGATGAAGATTTATTAATTTTTATCTAAGGGGCTTATTAGTCCTCAGATTGGACTTATTTTGCGCTTTATTTTAATAGATATAGTATCCTCAAATGCTTATTTTATCTCAATATCTGATGAAAACGCTTAAGTTTCAGGTATTTGAAGTTTTAATGGAACCATGGACACTTATGTTAAAAAAGGAACAAAAAGGCTGAAGAGAACGAAGAGAATGAAGCTTGAGCATCGCCAAACACAGTCGGCGAATCACCAAAGGGACGTACTTCCTCCTTTGTTCCAGTACGCGAAGCCCTGAAGGAAGAGGATCAAAAGGCGATGAGAGAAGTAGTCGGCGCGTCGTCGATCAGTTTCGCGAAGCAGAAATATACCACCCAATGATCCAGAACACAAAGATGTTGAAGGCAAGAACGAAAAGGCGATAAACTAGATGAAGGGCGAATGGCTGAGTCCATCGGCGATTCACATTAACCTCGCTGAATTATCTGTTGCAGCACTTAATGTAAAAACTATAAATACTAGCCTTAACTGCTATTGAGAGAAGCCCGAACATTATTGTTAATTTTCACTTTTAAAATATCAGTTTTAGTATTTTTCTCTCAAGTTTGGAGAGGGTTTTGTGGGTGACTCGAAGAAAAGAATTCATCTTCCCCAAGTTGGAAGTGGGTCTTCTCTATTATTCTTTCTTTGCCTAAATTAAGGTTTAATTTCTTATACCCATTTGATTTCATTATCATTTTAGGTGTATTTTGTTATCCCTTGATGTGTGGCTAAAACTCATATTCTTGGGGTGCGATTTAGCAAATATGTGTTGATATTATTGTTGGGTCTTGATTGCTGATAGGTTAGATGTATTTTAATGGTGATTTCACCTAGTGGTTGCAGTTTAATTTAATGAGTTTGTAGTTGCAAATACAAACCCACTCATGTGTTTTCAGCTTGCCCGAGAGGGAGGTCGCGAAACCAAGACCGCTAGACTGATGCCCTAAGGAGTGGGTCGACATGAGGTTCAACCTGAGAGGGTGAACCTTAGTCCCACATCCTAACACTCAGCTAGAGAGAGTGAGTGGGGCAAAGCATAGGCTGGCCTTCATGCAGCAAATGGGTGTCCGAGAGGAACGAATTTGAAACGGGGTAAGTTGCCCAAGAGGGAACTTATTTCCATATGAAGCTTAGCCTAGTCACTATTATTTTGCAAATTTCCTATCTAAAGCATGTACCCAACTATTTATCTCAACTTGTATTGTGGTCACACCCCAAGAACATCTCACCATACTTAATTTTCTCTTTATTTTTGTTGTTTTAGCTAGTTGTGACAAAAACCCCTTTGATATATGACACGTTTGTGTCACCCACTTGAATTTACATTGTTTTTATTTGAAAATTTCTCAAACTACAGCTAACTAGAACAAAATTATATCTGAACTACCATTTTCAGTACCACTCCTTGGGACACGACCCCAATCCTAGGTTGAGTTATTATATTATCGACGATCGTAGACACTCGAAGGTTAGTGTCGTTGGTCAAGATAAGCATCAGGGGCTGTGAAACATTTCTTCCTCATGAGAAATTATCACAAAAAATTTGTCAAAAATCATACTCTTACTAAATGTTGTACCCCATTCTTTTAGTTATGTACTTGTCAAACAATTTTGTTTCTAAGCAGACTCACTCCACTACCAAATTGGAGTTTCCTATAGTAAATCTATTATGGCATGTCAGTCTCCTTTTGAGTTTCTAAATGATTAATTTTTCTAAGTTGAAGTCCAGTCAAAAGCTTCGAATCTATATGCCTAAATGGTTGTACGAATGTTAAGTGAAGTTACGATAAGACACTTTAAGCACCTTAAGCTCCTTATGAATACCCTCAAGTTTAAGTTATTTTTCTAAAGTTAAATTCAATGTTCCGGTTTATTCTAAAAGCCTATGAGGTTCTATGTGTCGTTACATATGATACGATAGTGATTACGAGATTATGAGAATAGAAGTACCAATGGGCAAAGATTGGCGACCTGGCAACATAACATATATGCATTATGAACCCGTGACATAACATACTATGCATTCTACTCCCAAGATATAATTGGGACGTATGTGTCCTATTGCCAATATATATATATATATATATATATATATATGTATGTATGAGACACTGTTGGCCACAAGTTGGCGAATATGATGCCGGCTTGCTACCGGAAAGCACCACCATTGCTAGCATTTAGTTGGGTATGTCATGAATTTGCATCTATATATATGTACTCATGACATTTAAACGCCATAGTAAGCTCATCCAAAGATGTTATAGAATTCTTTGGTAACTGGGCCAACCATTTTCTAGAATCACCCGTCTAAGATATTGGGAACAACTTGAGGAGGACTGATTCTCGTGAAACATTCTCGAAAGAGAGTGGACTACAATCATCCGTGAAGTTCCTCATATGCTAATGTGGGTCCTCATGAGCCAATCCTTCATAAATTCCTTTTATTTGGAGTAGATGGAGTGTTGCGTTGGTAACATGGAATATAGCCTTTTCTTCTATTGCCAGAATACAGATTGCACCAATTCAACCCAATTGACTTGGGTTATGAACGTTGTTAAGGTCATCAATATCGCCTTTGTGGCCCACTTGGCTACTATTACTCCCTGCTCCACTCATATCTTCTTTTATTCAGCACAACCAGCACAAACACAAAACAAATTAAATTGATTCAACTTCAACTAGCAAATTCACAAATTAAACATGGATAAGAGAATTCTCAACCAAACCACTCCCCGGTAGTGGCGCCATTTTGATTAACGTATCAACTACACCTCATCCGATACTAGGTGTAGACGATCATTAAGCACTATAAAACCGACAAGAGAGTTGGGGTCGATCCCACGGGGAGCAATTTTATTTGAAATTCCTGTATGAGGTTAAAATAGTAATATTTGTAGCTGAAGGAATAGAGATTATCAGAAACTATTAATAAAGTTAGAAGTGTTACAATAATGTCAGGGAAAGGGGTTTTAGATCAGGAAGCATCCTCAACAATCAAGTATAAATAATCAAATAGGAGAAATATACTTGGGGAATTGACCAACCAATTGCCAAACTCAACTCAATGGGTGTTGATCGAAAACCAAAAGTACTAATTTTTCGTGGGTAATATGAACTTTAGATGAGATACTTTTCTCTCGAACAAATACCTCATTTCAATTGAGTTCTCTCAAACCTCAATGTGCTAACCATGAACACCAGCCCATAACCTCATCACATTTACTCTCTCGAGCTGAATACATAGAATGTATCTTGGGCACTCTCTCGAGTTGAACCCACCATGACCCATTAACTACGAGTGCCAACATATCACCTTAGCTTTACACCTTTCTTAAGAAAACATAAAACACTAAATCATACTAAAATAACATTGAACAAAGAAATTAAACCACATCAATAAGTAAGACTCACTTCAACTTAGCACTAAAATTGATAATAGCCAACACCCATCAGTCAAAATTTAGCAATTAATCACATTGTCAAACCCCCAAGATTGGGGTTTTAGCTAATAATCATAAAAGAAGAAAATTCAATACCTAATACATGCTCCATTGTTAGGTATTGATTTTTGAAGTTCTAAGATAGATAATATCCCTTCTATTACAACACCCAATTGTATTCTCTTCCCAAAATTTCTTAAAATCAATAAGAATAGTGTTTTTGTTCTCCCTATTTCATTATTACAATGAATGCATGCCTTCTATATCTTTCAAAAATCAATTTATACAGATTTGAGATTGGATTTTTAGGGTTGATTGGCAAAGTAAATTGTAATGACTCAGAAATTGATAGGTTAAACTAGAGCCTCATCTTGTTAGTTAGTGTGACTTTAAGTTGAAGTGTAGTCTGTTTTAGACTTAATTGAGTAAGGAAGAAGCCTTGGGTGCAAGTAAGGGCCTGGTATAGCAAGATTGAGCGAAAGAAACCTTGTTCTTTGAGGGGTTGTTTGGCGATGGGAGTACTTAATCGTCCAAAGGGTTGGGCGAATCGCCCTTGGGCTCTTGTGGCCAAGTGCACTGTCCCATTGTCCAAGGTGTTTGACCAACGAGCGAGCAAACTCCTAGCCCGCCAACCAGTTTAGCGTGTCGCCCTTTTCCCCCCTTTAGATCACCTAGTGGATTACCCAATTTGGCAGCTCAATAGAAAATTGGGCGAGCCAAGGGTGCACTTGGCGAGTCGCCTAGTGCCCTTGGTGAGCCAAGATGGGAAAATGGGTGAGGTAAGTCATGAAGGAGGGGAAATTTTAAGTTACAACTTTAAAGGTCCTTAGTCCTTTACCAAAGTTGAGTCCTCCTTATTCTATTCCTTTCCTAGCAACTATATAACCCTTTTTAAACTTGAATCCCTTCAATTTAGTCACTCCAAATAGAATTAAAAGAAGACCCACCTCCTCTCAAATATTTCTCTCACTAGAAATCCTCCGTTAGAGAAGAAGAAGAAGGGAGCCATTGAACCTAAGGTTTGGTGATTCAATGTGGTTCTTCCTCAAATTTCTTGGGGATTCTTAGTAATGGCATGGTGGTCTTCATCCTTTCTAATTTTTCATTCAAGGAGCCAATTCAAAGGTGATTTCAAATCATGAAAAATCTAGGGTTTTATGCAATCTCATGGTTTCTTTCATCAGACATTTTCAAATAGTTTCTAATGACAAATTATGACTGTATTGATGTTTAATTGATGATTTATGATGAAAATATTCTATGAACCCATGATTTCTCACAATTCATAAATTGTGCCTTTTGAGGTGGGTTTGTTGATCATGAATGAATATTGATGGATTATACCTAAATTGATTTAGATTGTTGAATTTAATCACTATAATATTCATGCCAAATTGTATTATTTAAAGGTTTGTTGGTGACTTATGATCATTGCCTTGAAAGGGCAAGTGAGGACCTGATTTCATGTTAAGTTAGAATTATGCTTGAGCTATTGATCCACTTGAAAGGTGGAGGTGTTTACTTACTTTGTTTATTGATCCACTTAAAAGGTGGAGGTATTTACTTATTATGAACATTGTGATCATGGCCTTTAAGGGATAGTGTGAGTAATTGAAGTATTATCATGATATTGTATATATGAATGTGATGTAAAGCATGTGTGTGATCTAAAGGAATGAAAGATGATCATCTTTAGAAGCTAATTGTGTTAGGCTTGAATATTATCTCTCTATTAACACTTGTGAAAGATGGTAATGATGTGAAAGGCCATTCTCACATAAACACACACACTTGAATGAATGAATGAAGTTTAATGATAATGTAATGATGATGAGTCTATTGAAAGGCTAATCCCAATTGTATTCTAATGAATGAAATGACTTGTTGTGAAAGGACATTTTAAAAATAAGGGGATTCTTAGGTGAAAGACTATTCTCATCTTTGAATCTGTGAGCTTTCCAATGAATGAATGTTAGGATGGGATGGATACTCATCCGAGAGTTGAGGCAGAGTATCTAGTAACAATCCCTATTTCCCATTTTAGTGAATCACTACAACAAATAATTTTGTCACTAGAACTCACATTTCGTCACAAAATGCTTTTTGTGACGAAAAAAAATTCGTCAGTCATTCGTCCCAAAAGCATGGGTCACTAAATGTATACACAGACAATTTAGTGTTTTGTCACTAAATAAAAATGTATTTACTACGAAAATATTGTGTCCCAAAATGCTTCATATTTATGACAAATTTGTTCGTCATAAAAATTATTAAAATTTGTAGGTAAAGATATATTTTTTGTCACTAGATAGGTTATTATTACCGACGAAAATGATGTCTCACTAACTACTTAGTTTAATTAGTGACAATGCAATTTGCGCTAATATTTTATGTATTTCGTAGTCAAGCAAATAATATTTCATCACTAAAACTACTTTTTACATACAATATTTTTGTTGTCCCTAAAGGTAAAAATTAGTGACAACTTTATATTTAAATAATTTTGTAGTTGAAAAAATCATGTCGACACTAAAAAAATTCTTTTGCTGATAAAATAAAAATGTCACTAAAAATTATCATAAATAAGTACACAATTTTTGGGACAAAAAATATTTTTGTCACAGAATGTCATACTTTAATGACGAAAATGTTATCGTCTTAAACAAATAATGTATTCGTCACTAATAATTGAGCTTTTGAAGATAAAATGTTTCGTCACTAATGATATTTAAACTTGTAGCAATACTATTTACAATTTGTATTGAGCTAGGTCTCCGTAAATTAAAAAAATTATTTAAAAAATTAAAATTATTAAATAATACAAATATATTAAACTTAATAGCATGGAGTATTTTTTTTAATAATGAGCATCATACACTATACAAAGTAAAATTAACAACATACACTATATAGAGGGATTTAGAGTTTACAAATAATTACGAGACAATAATAGAAATTAAATAATATACAAAACCCAAATTAAATAAAATTAGCTTGTCTTGTTTCCCTCCTATGAGGCTCTCCATATGTTGAACTTATGTTCAAACCTGCTAAAGGATATCAAAAGAGTAAGAACCGTTCCCAACTAAACACAAATTTTGATTTGACCAAAATTGCAAGAAAAATTCAAAGAAGTTGCAAGAGAAGCAAAAAAAAAACAAATTTTAACGCATAGAGTGTAGTTTCTTTTCTCGACTAATGACTTCTATTTGCACAGAGAAAACAACTAATGTTATCTTCTTTTAGACATATGGATAAAATACCTTGATGGCATGAAAATGAGATTTCCTTTGGCATTTACAACAGCCCATCTTTGTTATTCCAAGAAATATCTTTACAAGGCCACTTTTGCCTGTCCAGTAACCAGGATTCGAGAAGTAGAATACTGACTTTCTCACACAAGAAATATTCAAATTTGTGTTATCCAAGTTAATAGCAAGAGCAAACCACAGAAAGAATGATGACACGAGCCTTATGTAAATCTCGTTCTGTTAACACTCAAACTAATATTATTAACACAATACACTCAAACTAATATTATTAACACAAAAGAAAATTCATAAAATCTAAAAATTACCACCGATTTCATGCTTAAAAAACACATTTTAGCGATTAGAACTTCTACTTCACGAGAGTTCTTGCTACCGTATTTGTTTCGACAAAGCTTCTGGCTTTCGCCGGAGTTGTTGATGTTGTTGTTTGTTTCATCGGGCTGCTGGCCGGAGCAATTGTTGTTGCTGGTCCTCGCGATGTCTCTCCTACCTGCTGGTTGGAGCTGGTGTCGTCACCGGCTGCTATTGCTACCTGAAAACGAGAGGGGGAAAGGAGGAGCAACAACCTTGGTGTGTTGCTCGCTGCACCGCTTCCTCGCCGGCATCTGGTTGTTGTCGGTTATTGTCGCAAGTCAGAGCTTGTGTTATTTCTCGCCTAAAGAGAAGGGAGGAAATGAGGGGAGGGAAAGAGGAGAGAGAGCGATGGGGAGTGTAGAGAGGAAACTCTCGTCGGCGATAGATGGTCTCGCCAGAGGAGCCACGTGAGAGAAGAGGGGTTGGCGGCGCTGATCTTCAACGGAGAAGAGGAAGAGTGAAAATGAATATTATTAGGGTATGGGTCTTACTGGTGGAATAGGAAAAAATGGTTATTAGATCTCCACTTTTGGATTAGGATAGATGAACGCTTAAGATTAAAAGTTGGGATGATTTAATAAGATGGGTGGATGAGATTAAAGATGAGATTCAAGAATTGAACTAAAAATGGCTATAATTGCAATGCATAAAGGCTTCAATTGAAATGAATTTAATTTGGGAAGGCTAGAATTAGAAATGAGCAAGGGGCTCGAATTGAAATAATTTTGAATATATTAGGCTATTATTTAAATCATTTTGAGAAAGATTTAGGAAATGCTATCCAATTAATAAAATACTACACATATTATAATATTTTCAAACAAATTTAACACAATTAAATTTTAAAAATATTTCATTAAAATTATTAATTCAAGTTTCAATTTAATAATAAATAATTTTACAAGTCATTACAATAATTTTTATAAATTATGCATACTTAGATATATATTTTTTAGACATAATCGATTAAACTTTTAAACTCAAAATATGTTTTAAAAATATGTAGTTCATCGAATAACACTTCCGAAAGGGTTATAGGTCAGTCAAAATTGGGTGTCAACAAGAGTTATTTACAGACGTGTTTGAGAAATTGTTGGACCATGTAAAAGTCTAGGTAAACTTCAATTTAGCTTTATTATAAGTATTGTTATGTATGTATGATGATTAATCAAATACCTGGATTACTAGATTTGATTTTGTAGTTGATTTGGATGAACGAATGGCTGAGATTAAAGGATGGGGCTTTTGGGAATTGATTTGAATCAAATAGGCTATAATTGAAATGTGTTGAAAGGCTATAATTGAAATAAGCAAATGGCCATAATTGACATGAAATTGTATATGAAAGGCTGGAGTTGAAATAGATTTGGATAGGAAGAGGGCTATGAATTAAACAAATTGAATAAAAGAGGTTATGATTTAAATGATTTAAAGGGATTTAAGGAAATGTTATTCAATTAATAAAATACTACATATATTAAAATATTTTCATATAAATTAAACACACCTAAATTTAAAACATTTAAATAATGTAGTTATTTAAAACATTTAATTGTATGTAGTAAATGATCCATTATGGTTAAAATAAATACATACAAATATTATCTATATTGTAAATTTTAATAATTTTAATTAAAAAATTTTGGTGTGAGGCCAAGAACTTTGAAATAACTCCTAATTTAGTGAAAGTTATTAGAAAATACTCCCTCCGTTCTGTTTTACTTGTCAATTTTTGACCTGACACGCCTATTAAGAAAAATAATAATTGATATAGTGAATTTATCATTTTACCACTTTTAATTGATAGAATCTTAAACATATTTACTCAATAAATTTTTCAAAGACATTAACTCAATGTTATATAAATTGAGGGTATAATAGGGAGAAATTTTTATATTTAACTATGAAATTATTATACTTCATTTGTCACATGTAATCATAAACAAGTGAAGCCAAAGATTATAATATTTAGCTATGAAATTTTTTTCGTCACAAATAGTTAAATTATATAGCTACAAATTTTAAGTCGTCGTTATTTAAACATTGCATATTTTGTGACAAAACTATGCAGTCACTACATCACACATTGATTAGAGACAATAAATTTATCATCACTAATTGCTTATAGTATTAGTGACAAAATCTAAGGTCACAAATAAATATAAAATTTTGTGGCTAAATCTTACAATATTTAATGACGAACTCTAATTTATCGCTATTTCAACGAATTTTTTTTGTGGCAAAGCCTTTTTGTGTCCAAAATTGTAACTAATTTAAAGACAAATAATAGTTTTTCACAAATTGGATACATTATTAGTGAAAAAATATTTTGTCATTGATAAATTAAAATTTGTCGCTAATGGTACTTAATAAATGGCGACAAATTATATTTTTATGGGAAACTCAAGTGGACGAAATTTTTCTACAAGATTTTATGTTTCGTCATTAAAAGTGTATGGTTCATACATTTTAATACGAAATGTAATTTTTGTCAGAAAAAGCGAATAATTAGTGACGAATTATGTGTTGTATCTAATAATTTCGTAGCTAAATATCGTGTTTGTTGTAGTGAATGTTGGGTTTGGGATGGATGCTCATCTGGGAGTTGAGGCGGGGTATCTAGTAGCAATCCCTTATCCCATAATGAACTAATGTAATGAATGTAATATACTCCTTGTGAAATAATGCCAAGCACCGAGTGGATATGGATTGAGATGCGTGCTCGTATATGAGTTGAAGCGGGGTACCTAGTACCAATCACTTGTGATGGATGCTAATCTGTGAGTTGAGGCAGGGCATTTAGTAACAATCCCCTTATCCCTTAAACTATGTACCCACATAGGTCTAGCTAGTGGATCCACTTAAGCTAAAAAACAATGGTCATACCTAAGGAAAGTAGGAATCCCTTATCTAATGAGGGTGACACCGGAATTTCATGAATTGCTCACATGGTATATGTCGGTTAAGGCTTAGCCCCATAAACAATGTTAATGAACTATGGCTTCTTAAGAATGCACTACTTAGTGTGGCTTGTGGTATGGGATGCCATTTACACATTGCATAAGTAGGCTTTGAGTGAGGTCATCGTGTGTTCCTTTATAATGTTAAATTAAATGAATGGGCTCGTATGGTGATGTTAATATGAATGTTGGCTTAATGTCTAATGAATGAAGGTGTTCTTAATGATGCTAATGAAAAATGGGTGACTTAAATGCTTATATGTTTAATGTGAAGATGCATACTATACTTGGATTGTATTATGAGTTACTTCCTTGTTAAGACTTGTTGAGTATGAATGTGCCTTGTCTATGGGGGCTTCAAAGGAGTACTTAGTGTGAGTAGTAGTATGGGATGCTACTTGAACATTGCACAAGTATGACTTAGAGTGGTCTTAGATGTTGGTTTTAATGTGATGATGTTACTTATGTAATGTTTATATATCTCTTACATGCTTTATTGTGTAAAGGTGGAAAGGATGAATGGTAATTTCACTTTTGGTGACCTTAAGGTGGTACCTTAGTGTGGATGGGTGGTGGTATGGGACGCTACCCATACATTGCACAAGGTATAGCCTGAGGGTAGCTTGAGGTGAAGGCTAATGTGAAGGTAATGGTTTTATGATGATTATGTTCAAATGTGAAAGTATCACTTGAATGTTGGTTGTTGTTATATCTTTTGCCTCTTCTGTTTATGTGAAAGAAGATTTTATCAAAAATGATATATGGCATGACTTCCAAATAAATGTCCCTTTTCAGCATGTTTTTGCATGGCTTCCATACTTAGTACATCTAATGTGCTAACCCATATTTCTTCTCCCTTTTTACCAATGTGTAGGGTTTGGAGATATTGGTGTTCTATGATTGAAGGATAGGATTCTAAGGTGCTTGAAGAAGAACACTTGGTGAGTCCTCATAGTTTCGAGGACAATACCCACTTTATTCTTTTATGTCTTTTGGTTATATTAAAGATTTTGTATGGGCTAAGTCCCAATGTTGTATTCAAAGTATTAGATGGTTTGAGACATAGTATATAAAGTCTAAAAAGTCTTCCACTTGCTTTTAATGAAAGATGTTTTCGATTGTAAAGAAAGTCTTAAATTCTTCTCTATTTTCCTATGTTCTTATGTTCAAGAATGCTATGAGGCTTGTATTAGACCCCTTCAGGGTCGAGTACGCCGTGTTGCATCTGGGTGTACCCCCGGGTCGTAACAAATATGGTATCAGAGCACAAAAATTTTGAATGGTCTTAGGTTGTCTCAAACCACATCTAGTATAGTCTTGTTCATAATGTGAAGCGCGTCACATTATGAATAGGAGGCTATTGGGTGTTAAGAAAGTCTCTCTTCTTCATTCGTCAAGTTGTGCCATAGAGTTTAACTCTATAATGTATTTCCCTTATTCCTTATGTGATGGTATTTAGTTAGAGTATGACCCCTTGAAAGGGTTATGTAACAATATTTGAGGGAGAGGAAAGGATGGTTGTGATGCCAACTATGGCTATGTGTCTTGATAAAGTTGAGATGATAGTTTATGGTGTAACTTTAGAATGAATGGGTTGCTTACTGGTTATGTGTATTGTTGGTGAATCCGACTTATTCAAGATGCGTTTTGAGGTATATTGAAAGAGTCGATGAAATAAGGTGTTTTAGAAATACCTAGATGTGATGAGTATGAAGGCTTAGTGATGTTTTACTTCGATCTTAGAATGGAAAGAAGTTATGTTTGAAAGAGATAGTATAAGCTTTCTCCCAACTGGGGGATAATGTGCCTAGATGGTAAGGTCTTTGAGTGTCCTTGATGTTCATGTGTTAGGCTTGCTTGATGTTCTCACCCTATGAGGTGTAGGGAGATTGAAGAGTTTAGATTTGGTGTGGTAGACTCATATGAGACCTTGAGTAGTGTTGGTAAGGTTGATTGTGAGCAAGAGTTGCTTAATGAGGACCTTCATAGTTAAAAAGTACCGGTATGTTGATGGTTTATTATAGGTTGTGAATGTCTTATTAAGGTTCCTTAGAGGGTTTACCCTTAAGTGGGGGATGGTATGTTGAGTAGTAAGGTTGTTGAGAGTTCCGATTTCCTTACCCCTTTCTTCATGTGCCTATTCACGCCTAAGACAAAGAGTTCCTTTTTGGCTTGTTCATGTTGTGGAGTCATGTGTGATATTGTGTTTCTATGGTCTCCTTATGTTATGCATATTCTAGTTGAATTCTTGTTTGAATGGGAAAATTAGTTTTCATTACTTATGTTCCTCATGTTAATGTGCATGTAGTATGAGTTACTTACATGCTTCATGAGGTTAAATATTGAATATGCCTAAATGTGCTTTTATGAAGAAATGCATAATGTGTCTAATGATGTTATGATGAGCATGGTGTGATTTGGAGAAGGAAGTCCGTCCAGTGAAATGAGAAATGCTGAAGTTATGATGCATAATGAGTTCATAGATGTAGTTCCTACTTACTTATGTTTCATTGAGCTTATTGATGTGGAGTTGATGTTTCCTCCTATGATTATGCATTTATATTGATGTGTCATGATTGTTGGGTTGCTAGTGTCGAGTCGTTATTCCCTTAATGTGTTTAAAGTATCATTCGGGGACGAATGTTCCTAAGTGGGGGATAATGTAACGAATCAAAAATTGATAGGTTAAACTAGAGCCTCATCATCTGAGTTAGTGTGACTTTAAGTTGATGTTTATCTGAGTTAGTGTGACTTTAAGTTGATGTTTAGGCTGTTTTAGACTTAATTAAGTAAGGAAGAAGCCTTGGGTGCAAGTAAGGTCCTAGACTAGCAAGATTGAGCGAAAGAAACCTAGTTTTTTGAGGGGCTGTTTGGCGATGGGAGTAGTTGATCGCCCAAAGGGTTGGGAAAGTCGCCTTTGGGCTCTTGTGGTCGCCACCTCGATTGCCCTATTGGCCAAGGTGCTGGACCAAAGGGCGAGCTAGCTCCTAGCTCGCCAACCAGTTTTGACTGTCGCCCTTTTCCCCCCTCTAGATCTCCTAGTGGACTGCCCAATTTGGGAGCTCACTGGAAAATTAGGCTAGCCAAGGGTGCACTTGGCGAGTCGCTTAATGTCCTTGGCGATCCAAGAGGGGTAAATGGGCGAGGTAAGTCCTGAAGGAGGGGAAATTTTAAGTTACAACTTTAAAGGTCCTTAGTCCTTATCCAAAGTTGAGGCCTCATTATTTTATTCCTTTCCTAGCAACTATATAACCCTTTTTAAACTTGAATCCCTTCAATTTAGTCCCTCCAAATAGAATTAAAAGAAGACCCACATCCCCTCAAATATTTCTCTCACCAGAAATCCTCCATTAGAGAAGAAGAAGAAGGGAGCCATTGAAGCTAGGGTTTGGTCATTCTAAGGTGATTCTTCCTCAAATCTCTTGGGGATTCATGGTAAAGGTGTGATGTTGTTCATCCTTGTATAATTTTCCATTCAAGGAGCCAATTCAAAGGTAATTTCAAATCATGAAAAATCTAGGATTTTACTCAATCTCATGGGTTCTTTCATCAAATTTTTCAAATGGTTTCTAATGAAAAATTATGATTGTATTGATCTTTAATTGATGATTTATGATGAAAATACTCTTTGAACCCATGATTTCTCTCAATTCCTAAATTGTGCCTTTCGAAGTAGGTTTGTTGATCATGAATGAATGTTGATGGATTATACCTAAATTGATTTAGATTGTTGAATTGAATCACTATTCATGCCAAATTCTATTAGTTAAAGGTTTGTTGGTGACTTATGAGCATGGCCTTGAAAGGAAACATGATGACCTAATTTCATGTTGAGTTAGAATTATGGTTGAGCTGTTGATCCACTTGAAAGGTGGAGGTGTTTACTTACTTTTTATGTTGATCCACTTGAAAGTTGGAGGTGTTTACTTATTATGAGCATTGTTATAATGTCCTTGAAGGCATAGCGTGAGATATTGAAGTATTATCATGATGTTGTATATATGAATGTGATTTAAAGCATGTGTGTGATCTAAATGAATGAAAAATGATCATGTTTAGAAGCTAATTGTGTTAGGATTGAATATTATCTCTCTATTAACACTTGTCAACGATGGTGAGGATGTTAGAGGTTATTCTCACATACACACACTGGAATGAATGAATGAAGTTCAATGATAATGTAATGATGATGAGTCTATTGAAAGGCTATTCTCAATTGTACTCTAATGAGTGATAATTACTTGTTGTGAAAAGACATTCTCACGATAAGGGGATTCTTAGGTGAAAGGCTATTCTCATCTTTGAATCTATAAGCTTTCCAATGAATAAATGTTGGGATGGGATGGATACTCATATGGGAGTTGAGGTGGAGTATCTAGTAACAATCCTTATATCCCATTTTAGTGAATCTTGGATTTGGGATGGATGCTCATCTGGGAGTTGAGGCGGGGTATTTAGTAGCAATCCCTTATCCCATAATGAACTAATGTAATGAATGTAAAGTTCTTCGTGGGGAATAATGCCAAGCATCGATTGGATATGGATTGAGATGGGTGCTCATATGTGAGTTGAGGTGGGGTACCTAGTAGCAATCTCTTCGGATGGATTCTCATCTATGAGTTGAGGTGGGGTAGCTATCAGCAATCCCCCTATCCCTTGAACTATGTGCCCACATAGGTCTAGTTAATGGATCCACTTAATCTAAAGAACAATGGTCCTACCTTAGGCAAGTAGGAATACCTTATCTGGTGAGGGTGACACCAAGATTCCCTGAATTGCTCACATGGTCTATGTCGGTTAAGGCTAACCCCCACAGAGAATGTTAATGAACTATGGCATCTTAAGAATGCACTACTAAGTGTGGGTAGTGGTATGGGACGCCATCTATGCGTTGCACAAGTAGGCTTTGAGAGGGGTCATGGTGTGTTCCTTTATAATGTTAAATGAAATGAATGGGCTCTTATGATGATGTTAATAAGAATGTTAGCTTAATGTCTAATGAATGAAGAATGGGTGACTTAAATGCTTATATGTTTAATGTGAAGATGCATGCTATACTTGGATTTTATTATGAGTTACTTCCTTGTTATGACTTGTTGAGCATGACTGTGCCTTGTCTATGCTGACTTTAAAGGAGTATTTAGTGTGAGTAGTAGTATGGAATGCTACTCGCAGATTTCACAAGTATGACTTAGAGTTGTCTTAGATGTTGGTTTTAATGTGGTGATGTTACTTATGTAATGTTTATGTCTCTTATATTATTTATTGTGTAAAGGTGGAAAGGATAAATGGTGAGTTCACTTTTGGTGACCTTAAGGTGGTACGTAAGTGTGGGTGGTGGTATGGGACGCTACATTGCACAAGGTATGGCTTGAGGGTTGCTTGAGGTAAAGGATAATGTCAAGGTAGTGATTTTATGTTGATTATCTTCAAATGTGAAAGTATGACATGTTGGTTGCGGTTGAATCTTATGCCACTTATGTTTATGTTCATGATGGTTTTATAAAAATTGGCATACGGCATGACTTCCAAATAAATGTCCGTTTTAAGCATGTTTTTGCATGGCTTCCATACTTAGTACATCTAATGTGCTATCTCATATTTCTTCTCCCTTTTTACCAAAGTGTAGGGTTTGGAGATATTGGTGTTCTATGATCAAAGAATATGTTTCTAAGGTTCTTGAAGAAGAAGACTTGGTGAGTCCTCATACTTTCGACTACAATATCCACTTTATTCCTTTAAGTCTTTTAATTATGTGAAAGCTTTTGTATGGGCTAAATCCCAATGTTGTATTCAAAGTAGTAGATGGTTTGAGACATAGTATATAATGTCTAGAAAGTCTTCCACTTGCTTTTAATGAAAAATATATTCGATTGTAAAGAAAGTCTTAAATTCTTCTCTATTATCCAATGTTGTTATGTTCCAGAATTCTATGAGGCTTTTATTAAACCCCTTCGGGGTCGAGTACGCCATGTTGCATCCGAGGTGAACCCCCGGGTCGTGACATAAATCGGGCCTCGCCGACCAGTCGGCAATTTGTCCATCATCCTTGTCATTGCCTTTTTCTTCACACTTTCATCCATCCTGCATTGTAACTTTAGGTGGTCTGCATCAGGATTGCCGATCACTTCCGTTACTCTCCCTTTTGTCCTTTGGCTTGCCAATTCAACTTAATCTTTGTCTCGTCCTGTGCGTTCGGTGCTGCATCCTTATTTTGCCAATCAGTTCGGCGATCCACTAATATGGAGTACCATTCCCCCAAATTCATCTCGTTTCAGGCACAATACACTGTAAAATTAGGTGGGCTAGGGGCAACTCGGCGACTCGCCGAGTCCTCTTGGCGAGCATGAATATTGCTTTTCTTCCCTTCTTTAGCTTGTTTTATTTCTTTTTGCCTATTCGTGTCTTTGGTTTGTTCCTCAATACACATACCTGAAAATCAACATTTACTCATAAGTTAATAGCAGAAATTAACATTTTAGGACACTAAAATTATCAAAAGAAAGCCCTAAATGAGTCCAAATCTTGGACTCATAAATTTGCAACTACAATTCATAAATTAAATCACAATAATTGATTAAACCCACTTCAATATAGCATTTAAACTAGTAATTAACAACACCCATAAACCAATTCAACCCATAATCATATGATCACACCCCAAGAATTGGGGTTTTAGCCAACCATCATAAAAGAGTAAAAATAGTTACCAAATCGATTAGTCATCAACTAGGTAAGAGTAATTTAGCCTTTGCAATGCTCAAAGTCGAAGAAAATCAGTAACCCACTTGCAAAGGTTCTTAATATTAAATTTTATTAGTGGGGTTAGCTCCATAATATCAAGTTCTGTCTAAAGTGTCCTTTGGTTTGGTTCCCTAGGGTGTTTGGGTGAGTTTTTAGCTTTTCGCATTCTGTTGTGTTTCTTTGTTTAAGTGTTTACTTTGGTTATCATTTTGAGAAAACGACCTTGGGTAGTTGTTTCATCAATTTTGTTCTGTCTAGGATGTCATCTCCAAGTAGTTTTCACTTTTGGTTTGTTTTGTTTATACTTCAAATAAATTCAGAGAGCTTGTTTGAAATTTGGTTACACCTCGATCATTTTATGGTTTTAGCTTTTGGTGCACTTGCTTTTGGCGATCCTTTATAACTCACCCAATGGGATCTTACGATATAAAAAGGATTTCTTAATAAAAGAGCAACAGGGGGCGGGAGTCACTTAAGAGAGCAACCCATTCTCTTAAGCAATAGGGACCTTTTAGGTGGGAGTTTCTTTAGCGACCAACCAATTCGCCTAAGTAACATGTGCATTTTATGTGGGAGTTACTTAAGTGACCTGCCCATTTTTTTAAGCCAACATTTGGCACTTTTGCAAAAATCGCTGGGAATTAATCCTTTTTTCTATCATTATTCTCAAAAACTGAAACTCATCAAAGATAGGTTCGGCTTCTTGCAATTTTTCTCAATTCTTTCCCTTTTCTAGTGATACCAAGGTTATTCTCTTTCTTCATATTTCCTCTACTCTATTCTTGGTTTAATTTTTCAACGCAAGTTATTTTTGGTCTTCGAACGATTTCTTAATCTTTTAAGTTTGGTATATTGATCATTTGATGTCCTATTTGAGTTTCATTTTTGTCCACCTTTAGAGTATGTAATCCTTATTCCGACGAGGACATTATGGAAGTTTCCTTTTCTTAAATACGTTGATTTCATTTCTTGTGAATTTTTTATCCAACTCTTGTCCAAAATTTAGGTTACTGATAGTGTTATCATTGGTTTCGTATTAACTTTCTCTTTGTTTTCTTTATAGCTTGGTAGCAATCTGAGGCTATCTAGAAGGGAAAAACAGATGAGTTATAGTTTGTGTGTGGTTTTCTTCCATGAGGTAGGTTATGGATTCCTTTTTCTTAGACTTGGCATAGTTAGATTAATTATATTTCTGTAGCATTTGCATTATTTTGATTGAACCCTTAGGCTGTGTTGAGCTTTATTGATCCTTGGATTGTTATGGCCATAGGTTGGGTTGTTTTGCTTATGTTTTTGTTAGAGGAACTTTAGTTTCAGTGATCCTTATGTGAGTAGTATCCTTAGACCTTGCTTCTAGGTTGCGTGAAACTTAGGATTATGTTGTGTTTTAATGATTTGGTTTATTTGACTGACTATATGGATCCTTGAGTTGTAATTTTCGAATGCTTTTTAAATTTGTGGGCCTGAGGTCATAAGCTTGGATTTGCATGAGTTACATGTTACTACTCTCATGGTGTGAAGGGCATCTTTCTGAATTCTCTACACATGTCATGACTTGGTTATGATAATGCTTTTGAGGAGTTTCTACTTGAATGATTTATGGGAGAAAATGACTTGGTTTGTAAAAAGGAAATTGACCTCAAAGAGTTTGAAGTCCTTGAGTCCCGTTTGGCTTAAGAGTGGTGAAAAGGCCCTTTTACTAAATTTATAACATCTTTGAATTTCTTTTACTCTGATGAGCCAGGGATATCTTTCGAGCAACCCATTGGCTTAGACTTTGGCTACAATCTATTATTTTAGTTTCACATTATTGATAGGCTCAAAGCATCATCCTGGAAGGCCCGTTGTTACATATATCTGTATTATTAGTAAGCTCGACGTGCTATCCCAAGGGGCCCGTGGATACATCTATCCAGATTATGGCTTATAGTAAAGTTGAACGTACTATTTTAGGTTGCTCGATGTATCTTTCGAGCTTATGGTCTTCCCTTTCTTGGAGATTTACATTATATCATTGCATTAGTGTGCCATTAAATGTGTTGATTGTATTCTTATATATGAAACTTGTGACTAAATCTTAATATTTTCTTTATTATCTCTATTGTATTCTTAGTATGCCTTAGTTTTCCCTTTACTTGCTAGTATCATCATTCTTCTTATATATATTTTATCTTTCAGAGCTCGTTTATTTTATGATTCCTACGGAGTACCCTATATTTCTGTACTTATAATGCACTTCTGAATCCTTTTCTGATGCAGCTCCCAATTCTGGCCACCCTGAAAGAGTGTTTGGATCTCCCGTTCCTATGAGAGACTTTAATTGTGGTAAGCTTCTACCGTTACCACAAATGTACTATTGTAGTTCTTTTGTACTGACTCACGTATTGTATTATGGATTGGTCCATTCTATATATCATATGACTTTCCATTCGTAGTAACACATGTATTGGTGAGACCAAGTCCCACAGATTTGTATCTTATGTTAGTTTGTATTTTGGTCACTTTCGGGGCTATTTTTGTACATTCTATATCATACTAAATATATATACGATTTGGCTTATCTTTCTATATACATTATCCATGTCATCGTCTCATTATTGCTTATATTTTATATAAATTGTGTCTATCGTATCTTGTCATTTAGGTTTAGGCTTTTCCACTAGGTGGGTCATAGTGCATGCCATCTTGGCCATATTTTGGTTAACTACCCTAGGTTTGTTTTTAAATTTTTCTAATTTTAGAAGTATCTCCATAGAGCCCTTTAACGAACCAAAGAAAATTTTACAACCTGTAGACGAGCTTCCTGAAGCCCAAGTCAAGTTTCTACTACCCAACCCAGCCCGTGATCAGGTTTTGCTAAAAAGACCAAATTTCAATTTTTTTCCCTACCTTCTTCTTCTCACCAACTACTCAAAATATATTCCCTTTCTCAACATTTCTAAACTCTTACACCTTTTAACTATTTCCTTTCCTCAACCATTATAACTTTCAAATTCGTAGGTAATATAATGAACAAAATCCCCACACCATCCACCATATAAAAATTGTATTCACCATTAAAGGAAAACCACAAAGATTTTTCCAAAACATGCTCTATCAACACCAAGTAAACTTTTGTGTATCAGTGGGGATCTACAAGTTGGGATGCATATCACATTATCACTCACATAATCTCCTTATTCATATTAAGGTATGTGGTTTAATTCACCATCTTTTTTTAAAATTAGGTTGATGTTATTTGACTTAGGGTTATAGGATTTTAATATTTATTTTTATATTAGAAAAAATGGAATGATGGTTTCTGCAAATGATACATAGTTTGAATGTGTTTACCCTTAAATGATGTATCGGATTACTTGTAATTTTGCTTAATGGGACTTGAAATAATTTAAGCACTACAATATTGTCCGCATTACTTATGGTCTTCTTTGGAGAATTGTTTCATCCACGATATGTGGTTGCCCTTCATAAATGATGCCTTGAAAATCAAATGTCCCCCTAAATTTCATGTACAGGATAAGCCCTATCCGTTAGTCACACTAGCTTTTACAGATCGTCGATAGGACTCACACATTAGTGTTTTGAAATTGTGAAATTTACTCCTAGAACTACAAGCATGTGTAACATCTGTACAAATTTCTACAACTCTTACATAAGCCTCGTAGTAAAAATTATTAATTACCTCTAGGAACTACGGGTACGTTTATGGTCCGTAAGGTCAACTACAGCTCGTATTGGCAACTCGCAGTTCTAAGTTCTCAAACCTATAATATGGCCTATATTTTTATGAGACGGTTTTACGGCTCATGGTTGTTTCCACGGGTTGTACTTACCCACTCGTAAAAAACTAGATTAGAAAATACTAGAGGAAGTTTTTTCTCTGGGTTTATTTGTACTTCTTTTTTTTCTTACCTTTGTTATTTTAATATTAACTCTCTTACAAATATCATGCCTCCTAAGTCTAATCTACATGTTGTGGTAAGGACAAAACACCATCGTGGAAGGCCACTACTTGTGCATATGATGTCTTATATATAACATAAGCCAACCAATGATGTACACAGTGGTTCCGAGATTCACTATAACATTAGTTCTGAATAAAATCACGAACCGCAGGCCACCAAAATTCACATCAAATATATTACACTGGAAACTGAGTCTACGTGAGTTTCCTCTCCTCCCCACACCCATGTAGAATCTACTTCCCCCAGTTAGAATAGGGGAAAGTATCGATCATTGAAAAGTAATAGTGATGTAAACCCATCAAATTCTGCTATATGTCTTGATACCTACTCATCGCCAACACAAAGACCAAGCAAAATTACGTGTACTATCAATACAACGGTATGAGATCAGACAAGATTGTGTGTTCAGAACATAGATGAGACATACTGACGAGGGGCTCTATTATCATCATAGGGCTGCCGAAGCAGAGTATTTTCAAGGAACCCCAAATATTGACAAAGGGTTTAGCAACAGTTCCAAACATCTACGCGACATTCTCTTGGTACATATTTGAATGGATCGCTTTACCCTGGGGCAACTATAACCCTTGTAAAGTTTGAGGGTTTTAATATCCATATGTCACGTCTGTTGCACAAGATACTCCAGTGATGACCAAGCTGAGTGATCAGTAGTAGATTTACACTCATTTGAGGCCTTTTTAACTCATCAATTAGTGTCATCAATGTCTATTTATGTCCTATTCTGATGATAATTTTATGATTTGTTGCTATTAAAGCTAAAGGACAAGGCAAGGATTAATATATGAAAAATGGAAAAAAATAGTGAAATGACTACAAACTCCAAACTGGTAGTCACCTAACCAAAAGGGTTGATTGCCCTAGTGGTCTGACTTTGCCCAAAGTGAAAGTGCTCACTCTTGAAGATAATCAAGGTAGGTTGGCAGAGTTAAAATAAAAGAACGACATGCCGAATTTAAAAGGCGGACTAGAAGACAATCGCCAAAGTTGACAAAACTTCAATGGAAAGTGAATGATTTAAATTCAAACAAAGGTTGTAATAGGTAGTTCACTGAATGTGAAAGGCATACTCGATGGGGCTCTCCAACTTAGGTTCAAACACCTAAGGCATGAAACAAATGAAAGGTGAGCTGAGAAACAAATGGTGATTCACTTAGTATTTTGGATAGCTGGACAAATGTAACCCAATTGGTTACGCATTGAATTTTGGGCAAAATTTTGAAAAATATAAATAGCCCAAAGGAGAGCGAAAATTAGGAGATTTTGGAAAAGAATTTAAGTTTCTAACTTTATATGAATATTGGAGAAAAAACTTTTCAACTTTTAGAGAAACATTCTTGAATTTTGGGGGTTTTCAAACAATATTCTAATAAAGAATTGAAGGTTCAAATTTAAGTGGGTCTTGAAGATTATGCACAGTGGCTAAAATCATTATGGGTATACTTTCTTTTCCTTTTATGATGCTTGGCTTAAACCCCAAATTTAAGTGTGTGCTTATGGGATTTAGTGTTGATTTATTGTAATGGGTTTTGTCTCTTGCTCTTTTTATTGTTATAGATTCATGGATTTACACTAAATAGTTTAGGATAAATTCATGGGTTAAAGTTGCAAACTTAATCATACCCATGATCCTCGATTGATGCTGAAAAGAAATTAATTGAGGTGGGTAATTAGTTGAATGCTCGAAAAGTTCGCTTTCTATAGTTTTCTTGAAAGAGAAATTATGGTTGAATTGTAATTTCCTAGATCTACTCGAAAAAGAGATTCTAGTAAGGTATTGGGTTGATTTGTGAGTCACATAGATGAGAACAAAAGGAGATTCTATGATTTAATGCTATGAGATTTTAAGAAGATTATTGTCATTTAAAATTACAAAGTCTATCCATGATTGTTTAGCAATAATTAGCAAGTGTAATTAACCCTACTTGGCATCGATACCAACCACCACACTCCTAGATCGACTTGTACTTATTTGAAATCTTACTTTTAGTCTAATTATCTAACTTTATATCAACGTCCTTTCCATTTATTGGGTGGAATCATTCACCGATTTCTTTTAGTTGATACAAATTAATTGGTTTACACTATTGATTATTTGCATTACATCACTCTTTGTGAGATTCAAGCACGAATCTTTGTTGTGTATTTTTATTGATGATCATCGCTTATTCTCTTACTTGTCTTGAGGATAATTTGATTTTTATCAAAAATGTAGTTGTTGCCAGGAAGTGATGTCTAAGAATTCCAGTTGTCAAATTAGTTTATAAATTTGTTTACTTGTAGTAGATTGTTGCTTGTTGCTTGTTGTTGTTTTACTTATTTGCAGGTAAAAACATGAGTAATAATGGTAGTGATGACGCTAGTCAGTACATGAAAAATGCTCAGATGGGTGACTTGACCGACATGCACATGGACGTCGTTGAGACTAATGGAGAAATATGGTTACCTCCTACAATAGGGATAGTAGTGTTTCACGTAATAGAAAAATGCTAAGTTGCTCAAAATGAGGGGAATGTTTGAGGGTCTAGCTCATGAAGACCTTCACAAACACCTTCAAAACTTTGTAGATATTTATGGGTCGTTCTTCTTCAAAAACAAATCTCAAGAATCTTCTGAGACTTTTTCCCTTCTCCTTAATGGGGGAAGCTACTAGATGTTTGACTGAGCTTTCTATTTATTCTATCACATCTTGGGAGGAGTTGACGTAATAATTCTTAGAGACATTCTTGTTTACCTAAAAAATAGTAAAGCTTAGGGATAGCATTCAAAATTTCAAAAGAGTGGGAGGTGAACCTCTTTAGAAAACATGGTTGTTGTTCAAAAAGTTGTTATTACAATGTCCAACATATGGTGTTCACGACATTTTTGTACTGCAATACTCTAATTGCAGCTTTGATTTAGTCAACAAAGGCTTTGCTGACCAACGTGTTGATAGTGGCTTGCTGCAAAAACAGGTAGAGGTAGCAATAAATTTTGTAGATGAGATGACAAAAGTGTACCGAGAATTGTATACTAGAGAGGATCAAGTATCTTCTCAACAATGGGGCATTAGCAATGTACAAATAAAAAATGATCATGAGCGCGATGAATACATGGCCTACATGATGACCCAACATGACTTGCTATCTAAACATGTCTTGAGAGGTGGATTTAAATTACTAAATGTGGTTGGTACAAGTGTAGGAGAATGCACAGAGGATGCTATGTTTGGGACATTATATAATGAAGACGTACAATTCTTGGGAAATCAAATGGGGGTTTCTTATCCGAACTAACGTAGACCGAGTTGTAACTAAGGTTGGAACAAGGATCAAGCTAATCGATGTGGGAATTAGATAGATAGGAATGTTTCAAAAGATAGATGTGTCCCACCTTACGATCGTCCAAAATAAAAGAGCTATTTGGACCGGAGGGAAACCACACCGATGAATTGCTTACAAGAATCTTCAACAATGTTAAAGGATATGAGAATGTGTTGAAGGATTTTTAAAATGACTTCTCCACTGTAACCCAAATGGTTACCTCTCATTTCTTGTCAATAAATTAGCTCGAGACTCACCTGTGTCAACTCTCTACCCATATAAATCCAAGGAAAAAGGGAACATCTAGTGACACCATCCAAACTGCTAAAAATTATTATTGATGAATGTAATGACTCGAAAACCTAGTAGGTGAAACTAGAGCCTTACGAGGGAGTTGTTGAGTTTGATAAGGGGTTTTATGTTGTAAATTGATCTCCCGAACTTATGTTGAATGTTTTAGAGGTTAAACATCAAAGTACAACTCCCCAAGGACCAACCAAGGGTCTTTGAGATGGACCCGAATGTCTAACCCCAAGAACCCAAACACTGCCATTTTTCATGACCCCAGGATGGGACCTACGGGGCGTAGGTCCCTCCACCCCTCGTGGGGAGGATTCATTAGTCAAGGGCCTATTTTAGGAGCCCCACTACTCCACCCATGGACCTACAAGATGGGGCGTGACCTATCTCACGGTCTGTGAGTCCTGGATCGTGTATGGCACCTGCACAAGCTGCCTAGGTTCGGCCATTAGAGGGACAAATTAGTAAATTCTAAATTAATTTGTTAGTGATTGCGGACGGTTTATATTGTTTTATTTCACTTATTTAAGATTTTTTAAGTCATTAACCACCCCTTTACACTTCATAATTCCCAAACTCAAATAGTAACTAACTTTCCTCTCCAAATATTAATTCTCTAAAACCTCCATTGAAGAAGAAGAAGAAGTCCAGGTCTAGGTCTCAAGGACTCTACTCTTCCGCTCATTTTCATAAAGAATCTTCAATTAAGGTATGTTAGTTTTGATTCATGGTTAACTTTCCATCCATGAAGTCCTCAAACCTTCAATTTCAAAGTTGTAAATTCTCCAAAACTAAGGGTTTTCATTATAGGTCATGGATTCTTTCTCCAAACATTTTCAATGGCTTAATTATCTTATATTGAGATTGAATTGTTGTTTTATGGTGGCTATACGATAAAGTCCCCCATGAATCCATGATTTCCCCATAACCCTAATTTATGGCTTTGATGTGGGTGAATTGTAGTAAGATGAATGTCATGTAATTGATCTTGTAATGCTTTAGTTACTTGAACTATGTCATTATTCATGCCTAAATTGTAGTATTCTTGGTGTGTTGGTGAATTGTGATTCATGGCCTTTAATGGCAATTTATGAAGGTTGATGTATAATCATGATGCTATGTATATGCTTTGTGATTTCAATGAAAATAATGTGATCATGTCTACTATGCAATTGTGATATTACTGAAAGGTTTTTCTCAATTATACACTTGCGAATGATGATGATATATGGTGAAAAGTTTGTTCTATATATTGATACATTTGAATTGGTACGCTTAGGGCATCCTCTTGATGTACCTTGAATTGGTAGGCTTAAGGTATCCTCTTCTTCTGTAACTAGTGTATATTGAATTAATGAACATTGAATCGGTAGACCTAATGGTAGTAGCCCTTTCATAAATGATTAATGAAGTATTCGAAGGCTATGTCTTGAACCGGTAGGCCTAATGGTGGTAGCCCTTCATGATGAGTCTATGAACTACTAGTGTAATGATGAACCTTGAATCAGTAAAACTAATGGTGCTGGTCATTTCTTGAGTATTCGATGAGCTATCCTAATGATGTACCTTGAATTCGTAGATCTAATGGTCGTGGTCCTTTCATGTGTGTAATGTACTTTGGGTCGGTAGACGTAGTGGTGGTAGCCCTCTCAAGTACAATAATGTTAATGAGAATGAACTACTCTATGGGAATGTAAGCTTGGCACCGAGTGTATATGGTAAGATGGAAGCTCTCCCCATGTTAGGTCGGGTTTCAATGAATATCTTTCTTAACCCAAAACTATGTGCCCACATAGTTTATTAGCTAGTGCATCCACCTAAGCTAAAATGTTAACGATCCTATCTTAGGCAAGTAGAACAACCCTTTACGGTTTGTGACACATACCGATTTCCGTGATTTTCTCACATCGTCTATGTCGGTTAATGCTTAGTCCCATCATGTGAGTTACATGCTACAGTTACTCAAGCGGTTCTATGAAGTGTGGGTGGTAGTATAGGATTCCATTCATGCATTGCACGAGCAGGCTTTGAGAGGGCTATGGTGTGTTCTCTAACGTCTTAATGTCTAATGAAATGAATGCTCCTAATGATGTTAATGAGAATGTTGACTTAAAGACTTAATGTAATGATGAATGCTTAACTTGGAAATGTTATTATGAGTTACTTTCCTTCTCATGACTTATTAAATGTGAATGTTCCTTATCTATGATTATTGACTAAAGATGAGAATGAACAATGATAAGTACATCTATGGTGGCATCAAAGTGGTTCTTAGTATGAATGGTAGTAAGGGATGCCATTCCTACATTGGCACAAGTATAGCTTAGGGTTACTTAAGATGATTGGTCTAATGTGTTGTGATGGCTTACAGGTTGAATATGATTGTATCTTATGCCTTTTATACCAAAGTTCATGATGTTTCTCAAAATTGGCATATAACATGGTTTTCAACCAAAATGTCCTTTTTAGCATGATTTTTACATGGCTATCATACTTAGTACATTTTTGTGTGCTAACCCATATTTTCTACAAAGTGTAAGTTCGGGATCTTAAACTTACTTCTAGTGTTCAAAGATTGGATAGATTCTGTCCAAAGCTAATTGGTGAGTCCTCATGGTTCGAGGATGAGAGTTGTCCTTTTAGTTTCTTTTACGTTATTTGACGTTTTGGACTATGTTGAAGCGATGTTACCCTATCTTTGATTCATGTTGTATTAGATGGCCATGTGAGGCAAGTTAGACTTCCGTTGTTTGTTTTTAAATAAAGACTTTGATTGTATGGGTTAAAAGTTTTAAATTCCATTTTCTTATGTGTTATGTTATGAATGCTATGAGGCTTGTATGAGACTCTTCGGAGTCATGTACGCCATGTTAAGTTCGAGGTGTAGGCTTGGGTCATAAAAAAAATGGTATCAGAGCACAAGATGTTGGGATGGTTTTTAGGATGATGTTTCACACGCCACGTTCAGTAATGTCTTGTTCATAGTGTGACGTGAGCTACATTTATGAATGAGAGGCTATAAGATGTTAGGAAACTACACTTTTTTCATTACTCTTTGAGTCGTACCATAGAGGTTAGCTCTATAAAGTCCATTTCCTAACCATTCTCTTTTGTCTTCAGGAAATGAATATACAAAGGGCGAATGCTAGAAGGGTGGAAGATGAGAATGTGAATGCGGGAGTTCCTCCACAAGGTCCTCAAGTTCTTCTAGAACATTAAGCTTTGTTTCAAAATGTGACCCTAGAAGACTTTAGGACCACTATTAAAATTATGACTCAATCCATGACGGGTCAAGCTCAAGCCGTAACAAGTCAAGCCCAAGCTATGATGGCCTAAGCCAATAGGGTTTTGAGACTCATGTGAACCCTAATGTGAGCACTATGGCTTCTAGGTTGAGGTACTTTGTTAGGATGAATCCTCCAGTGTTTCTTTGTTCCAAGGGGGGAGAGCATCCCAAAGAGTTTGTGGACGAGGTGTATAAGGTAGTTAAATCTATGTGGGTGACTTTTATAGAAAAAGTGGAGCTAGCCACTTAACAATTGAAGGATGTTGCCCAAGTTTGGTTTAGTCAATGGAAGAGTAATAGGTCGGTAGGAGTGGGTCCTATTGATTTAGAGGCATTTAATAAAGCATTCCTTGATAGGTTCTTTACCCGTGAGAAGAGAGAATTTAAATGGAATAATTTATCAACTTTAGTCGAGGTAGCATGAGTGTGCAAGAGTATTCCTTGAAATTTACCCTATTGTCTAAGTATTCTTCTTCTTTGGTGTCAAATCTGAGGGATGAGATGAGTAGATTTGTGTCAGGTGTGTCCGATCTAGTTGAGGAAGAATGTCGTATGACAATGCTCCATGATGACATGAATATCTCTAGGCTTATGGTGTATGCTCAACAAATTGAGAGGTCCAAATTGAAGAAAAAGAATATGGAGATGAAGAGAGCTAGGTTCGATGAGCAAGGTCAACTATGTTTCAAAAGAGATCTTCCAACAGAGTTCTTCAAGCACTCCTAGGGTTAACCAAGAGAAAGGTAGTGGGTCTCCATTCTCTAAACCTACTTGCACCAATTGAGGAAAGAAGCGTTGTAGAAATTGCCTAGCCGGTACAAATGGGTGCTATGGTTGTGGAAAGGTTGATCATCATATGAAAGATTGCCCTACTCTTACGGCAAAAGGAAGAGAGGCCAAATAAGCTTCTCTAAGTGGCCTGAATCCTAATGCTCCAAAGTATGGTCGTTTCTATGCACTACGGTCTAGAGAGGACAAATGAGCTTTTCCAGATGAAGACACCGGTATGTTGATAGTTCCTTATTGTTGTCAATGATTTATTACGGTCTCTATGTTATTTTCATGATTAGCCTTAGTATGGGTTTACTCCCAAGGGAGAGATTATATGGTTAGAAAACAAGGTTGTTGAGAGTATCAATATCCTTCTCTCTTTCTTCTATTCCTATTCAAGCTTGAGACCAAGAGTTCTTTATGGCTTACTTCATGTTTTGAAGTCATGTGTGATTATGTGTTTTCCATGGTCTCCTTATGTTATGCATGTTCTCGATGAATTCATGTTTAATGAGAAAATGAGTTTTTATGATTTATATTCCTCATGTTGATGTGCATTTAGTATGAGTTGCCTATATACTTCATTAGATGAATTGTTGAACATGCTTAAATGTGTTTTTGAGAATAATTGCATAATTGTCTTCATGATGTTATGATGAGCATGATTTGAGTTGGAGAAGGTAATTCCTTCAATGATATGAGAAATGTTGAAGTTTTCCTTCAATGATATGATGGTACATAGTTTAAGCTGCACGGTTAACTGTCACTTGTTCACTATGTTCTAAGCATAATTCTCTCAGAATAGTCATCAATTATATTCATCTTATCTTTAAGGGACATGGGTAATCACCTCTTTTCTTTTCAATAGAGGCCATGGGTAATCGCCTCTTGTCTAATTATCAAACTAGCTCCTTAACTTTGATTTATTTCATGTGAGATGATCTTTGAAACATATAAACCTTTATATGAGAAAACTTTTCACAATCATGTTTTGGGTAATTATGTGGGAAGTCCTTTCACAACAATAATCAACAACAACAATGTTTATCATTTCTCTCAAAGAAACATTTATCACATTTGATCAATTTAATAAGAACGTGCATATTTCCATAATTCACCTTTCATAGTTATAAAGCCACTTCCAATCATAAAAAAACTTTAAAACATGGGTTAGCATGGGTTTGTGTGGATTCATCTTTAAAATATGGAGTTTTCTCAATTCATGCATAATATTTCATAAAACAATCAAGTATATCAATATTGAAAGGAAACCATGACATAGAGGAAAATCCTAACTTCAATTAAAGATTTATAACTTTGTAAATTGGAGAATTTAGAAACCCTATGGAGAAAACATCTCCATAGATGAGGACTATCATACCTTAATGCCAACAGAATGAAATATACTGAGGATTTAAAAACTTGACCTTGAAACCCTAGTATTCTTGTTCAAGCTTATAGATAGAGAAATATTGGAGAATATGAACTTGTTCTTCTCTTCGGAATTTGAGAGAATTAATTTAATTGGGTATTTTGGGGATTGAAAATCATTCTATAGGTTGTTGGGTAAAGGTTAAAATGGCATAGTATTGGGTTAGAACAATTTGGGAAAAGATCAAAATCCCTTTAAGAATAATTACCAACTCTCAGCAACGGCCAGACCTACGGTCTGTAGGTCCCACCACGAACTATCCTGGTTGACCGTTGGTGGGTTTAAAGTCTAGTAAATTTTGACCCCCAAAGATCGGACCCTATATATGGTTCGTGGGTCAACTTATGGACCTTACATCCAACCGTGGGTCCAAACCTTTTATCTTAAAATCTCACTAAGTGTGAGACTCACCTACTAGGCCCACGTAAGACTTATTCATTGAATGATAGACCGTCCTAGTGAACCCTCACAATGTACTAGGACTAGACAATTCGACTTGATTTTGACTTTCCAACCACGGTCCAACCTATGGTCTGTGGTTTGACCAACAGACCTTCGTTGGTTCCATCAGTGCTGGCACTAATCTTTTGGATAACTTATGTTTTAACCTTTTTTGAATCTGAGGTGTTAAAATCTAACAAAAAAGGCAAAATATTTAAGATGGGTGATTGAATACATAGCCGAGAAAGGGGTCGACACCGAACGAGTGACTTGTCTAGGCCTAATAAAAAGGCCACATTCAGTTCTGTGGGGAAGCTTTTATGGGAAATAGTGTGATCCCACCTTTCCCCACCATGACAGATAACATTTTAATCTCTGGCAAAAGACTTTGTAGCAAGCATCATGCAGGGTATGAGATTTACTTCCCACTATACATCACTGAGTAGATTCATAAACAAGCATTCAAAGATAGCACTGGCATTCCCTTAACGTGTATGATTAATTGACTATGCTATCACTCTAGAGTACAGTTCTTGAAGATGGTAGACCGTCTGATCATGTGACCCATTCTTAAGACACGGCGGTGATTAAATATGACACTGATATGGTTGTACAAAGACGTTCTCAACACCATGAGGTCAGATTGTTAGAGTTGTTTAAGGGTTTGGTCATAAATCATAGCGAAATTAGTGTTTTCCAAAAGGGAGATCCTACTATTATGAAGTTGACTGGGGATGGCACCACCACTGCCATGCAATCAACTAGCATTAGCACTAGCATGTCATGCCTATAATTTTTGGCTTAGTCACTATTTTGACTGAGTTTCTACATGGGCTGGCTCAGTGATAGGCACACTTAGAGACTTAGTTAGAATAACTAATCTAGTAGATCCATCCTTGGGTTCATAAATTTATTTCTTAGTCGGAAGAGCGGGTGGCTGCACAGATGTAGATGTTCATAGATAGTTATACATGGGTGGATAATGCATTTGAGCAAATGTTATATACGCGACTTCAAAAAATACAGAGTCCATATGTACAAGGTTTTAGAGTGAGAAAGATTTGATTCGAGCATAGGTCATTACATTCGCCACCACTCCGACACTCTACTTACTACTTTCACTATGGATATGTTGATTGACCCACCAATAATTATTTATCTCTTTCCTAATGATGACATCGCACACGTACTAGGAAATGTGGTGTGTACTAATGATGATGTTTTTTTTATGAGTATGAGACTATAACTAAAACAAGAGAGTGTCGGAGATTTAGAAGTCCAAATATTCTTCCATTGTGGATGAGTATTTTAGGATAGAGAAGGAGCAACAACACACTACTAGTGCTTCTAGTTCACCAACACCATTGCATAGCACTGCCCCTATTGAGTTTGAGATATAGGGTTTGGGTTCTACACCGATGGACCCATCAACTACTGTTTTGCACTCCTCCGATTTGTCTCCATAGGTTAGTCTTCACCCTTGTTTTTATTTTTATCACTTTAGGTGATTGGGGACAATGCACATCATTTTTAGAGAGGGTCGATAGTGTCTATGACAAGTATCTTGGTGAATCCTAAGAAACCTAGGTACTTGTCTAATTTTTCTTGTGAATGTCTCAATGAAGTTTTAGTATCTTACCTACTTGCATGTTTCATTGGGGTTTTCTTTCTATGTGTTTTCCCGAAGACCTTTAATTATTGCTGAACCAATATGTTTAGGATGTGTTTGTGAAAGTGAAGTAAGAGAAAGAACCAATGGCATGACGGTTGATTTTAACTGAAAATAGGACCCCTCCAAATTTTAGATGTGTTGTATCCATTTTTTGAGATGTTTACTATGTGGGATATTTGCATGATATGATATATACTAATGGGATAAACATGACTTAAGCTAGAATATGAACCGGATAAATCTATAAGTGATAGTAAGACTTTTAGTGGTGTGTGTTTGATAGTAAGACTTTTAGTGTGTATGACAATTAAGAAGTTGCCTTATTAGTCTTGCTAAGATGATTTAATTGTTGATTAGGAAAGAATCATATGTTGTTCTTAAAAATATCCCACTTAACCTAAAAATGACTTACCAAATGAAAGTTTATCCCTCGATCCAAATCATTGAGCAAAAAACAGACTCTTTTATATCATACACAATTCACCTTCCCTTGTTGTGGTCACTACTTGAACATTGTGCACCTCAAGTGAGGGAAAATGCCTAAGATGAGAGTAGCTATTGTAGAGGAAAACGAGAAAACAGGGGTATGAAAAGAATAAAATGATGAGAAATGGAAAACAAATGGGTGTGACAGCAATAAATAAAAAGAAAAAAAATGATGAAAAGAAGAATAAGAATAAAAAGGAAAAGAAGAATGAACACGACATCAAAAATTTGATAAGAAAGATCAAGAAAATTGAGAATAAAGGTGGAATAATTACTGGTTGGAAAAAAAAAAGTGGATTTAGTTAAGTAGTGTCAAAGAGTGAAATAATAACTATATCTAAATATTCCATACTTGTCCTAGAGCCGACTTATAAGCCAATTAGAGAGTCCTATAGTGATTCTAATTCAACTTTTCGATAGTCTAAGTATTGAAAATAAGGGCAAGTTTATTGTATTGTGCAAGCATTATTAAGATTTCTTTTATGAGATGAGTGTGTACCTAGTCCCCGTTCTTGAAAAATCATGATATGGTGTTAAAAGTAGACTTACTTCTGATAAGGGAACAAGTAGAACTATTGATAATTCATTGTCTAGGTGATTGTTCTTTGTGTGTGTCACCATACATGTTGGAATAGTGATGCTGTGTTGGTCCGCATGTGCTACTGTCAGGAGATTTTTATGCACTAGATGTAGAGTGAGAAAGGAGGGTGTTGGGATTGTCAAAGCCAAGTGATTGCCATAGGTTCTTGATCTTCTTTTTCTAAGTGGCGTAATGTGTAAGTTGTGTCAGTCGCTTGAGAACAAGCAACCATTTTATGTTGAGTGTGTTGATGTGCCATGAATTTACAACACCTGAAATGCTAAAAAAATAGGATTTTATAAGTTATTTGGCGCATTTTAGTAGACTAGTTTTGATACACATGTATTGCACATGAATATCAAACAATGTAGTATATTATTTTTTAAAATAATGCCAATAATATTATATAGAAAGTTTAAGTAAATGATTATAAATAAAGATATAAAATATAAGTTTCTATGAATTATGGATGTACACTTACTTATTATTACTAACAATGTGTATACTAAAAAGTTGTGAAAACTATATCCTAAAATATTTATATCTATTAATAATATAAAGTTGAAATATATTTAATGTGATGTGACACCACTCTATGAATTGTGGATGTACACCTATTTCACTTTTTTCTCCTTTTAAATTCAAATGCTATGTGTAGAAATAAAAAAAAGTCACTCATAAAATCTCCTAAGTACACCTCTTAAATATACTTTCTTGTCCCTCCCGTATAGTTCATTATTTAGTCAATGTTGTATTGTTAGAGTTATTGCAAAAATATAAATAAGTATAAAATATGAAAGATATATTGAATTGGGTTTTTAAAGTTGGGGTATTATAATAATTTAATATTTAGAAGGGTTTTCCAATTCATTGAACGAACTCACTCAACAGCTATAAAAATCACACTTAAATTTTTTTAAGCAAAGAAAAATTTAAAACTTGCAAAAATCGTAGTTTAAAAATCTGAGGAAACGCTTTAGTTTATTTCCAACAAACTGTATTTATGAACAAGGGCATAATGCACCTTGTCATAAAAGTCACAATATCCTCAAGAAAAGTCTAAACCTTTTGGAAAGGTCACAATTTATCAGAAAAGTCACAACTCTTTGAAAAAATAAAAACCCTTAAATAAAAATGAGTGTCTTTTATTAATGTAACATAAAATAAATAAATAAAATGCAAACAATACATTAAAAAGAATAATTTGAAATATAGAATATGTATGAAATTTGGTGTTTTAAGAAGAAGAAAAATTGTAAACTTAGAAAATTTCGTCTTTAAAAATGTAAGGGGACCTCTCTATTTATACACATGAAATAATAGTATGAATAGTGATCAGTTTACCTTATCAGAAAAGTCACATTCCATTTAAAAGGTTACAACTCATCAAAAAAATGGAAACTGGATGGAAAAGTCACAATCCTTAAATAAAAATGAGTGTGTTCTCTTAATATACTATTATAGAAAATAAATTAATAAATATAATATGAAATGTATAAGATGTACTAAATTGGGTGTTTTAAGAAGAAGAAGAAGAAAAAGAAGAAGACGAATAGAAGACCTAGAAATTTCGTTGTTTAGAAATGTGAGGGAGCCAACAAAAGGTATTATGAGTAGGTGCTTATCATGTCTTATAAGATAAGTCAAACCCTTGGAAAAAATCAAACACCTTCGAAAAAGTCACAACTCATTAGAAAGGTCAACACTCTTTGGAAAATTTGTAATACTTCCAAAAAGTCAAAACCCTTCTGAAAAGTCACAGCCCTTCAATTTGGAGAGGTGTCTTATCTTAATATAATGTATATAATATAAATAAATAAATAAATAATTCTGAAAATAGAATATGTGTTGAATTGAATATTTTAAGAAGGAGAAGAACTGAACATAAAAATTTTGTAGTTAAAAATGTGAGAGAACCCCTCTATTTATAATCAACAAAAGGTAGTATTAACATGTGATTAGTGTAACACCCCGGATCCGAAAAATGAAAAGATCACTAAGTTCAGAAAAGTGTAGGTGGCAACCATGAGAACAACCCATGGACCGTGGATGGGACCACAGATCGTATGTGTGGTCCGTGGATGGCCCTACCTAAGGGAGTTTTTAAGGCTCGGGACCACGACCGGACCAACAGACCAAAGGTCATACCATGGTCCGTGGTTCACTGGCAGAGAATACACCTTTTGACCACCATCGAGGTCGTATAGGATGGACCATCGGTCTGTCCACGGTCCGTTGATTGGTGGTTGTAGGTCATGGGCCTGGAGTTAAGTGCAGAGGTAGTTCGGTCTTTTGCTAATTATTTTATCTCTATAATCCATCAATTTATCCTTCATTACGACCCCTATATAAGTATTTTAATCCCCAAAAAATTCAAATAAATATCATTTTCTCAATTCACAAAAAAGAAGAACTCTCTCAAATATTTCTCTCTTTAGAACTTAAAGAAGAAGAAAGATTCAACCTAAGGTTTCAAGTCAAGTCTCAATTCTCACATTAAAGATTTGTAATTGGTTTCAAGGTATGATATTTTTCATCCATGTATTCCTTCCATACAGTCAATTCCCAAATTCCTCTATTTCTAAAGTTAGAATTCCCAATTGAGTTAGGGTTTTCTTCAATTGTCTTGGGTTCTTATGATTTTTCATCTAAATGATTAAATTATGATCTATTCTGTATGAATTAATAATCTAATATGATTTTATGACGATTTCCCCCATGGCCCCATGTAATCCCAATGTTTTCAAGTTCTAATTATATGATGTGCGATTTTGATTATCAAGGAAGAGTTTTATGAAATTAAGCATGTATTGCTAGTTTTACAAGAATTTATGATGAAATCCATATCTAACCCATGTTTTATAAACGTTGATGATTGAAAGTGGGTTTGAACCTTGAAAGGTAAATTATGGAATTATGCCTGTTTTGATTAAATCTATGCAAATGTTTTAAGGATGCTTTGATAATAAAGTATCAACCATGATGATGAGGTGTTGTTGAAAGTATTTTTCTCACCTGATTGAATTAAAGATTAAGAGTTATCCTATTGAACCTAGCTTTGATTTGTTGTTGAAAGATACATTTTCATGGATGATGACTTAGATTTGATTTGTAACATGACGTGCCTTTCCATGGATAATAAGAACAAGTAAGAATTGACTATTCCGTGGGATTTTTAGCATCAAGAGGATATTGAGAGGGAAGCTCTCCCGTTAGTAGAGACCGGGTTTCTAAAAGAAATCTTCTTATCCCTTACCAATCTGCCCCCAAAGGATGATTGTCTAGACAGAGATTAGCTAGTATATCAACTTTAGCTATGATTTATGGTCCTTACCTTGATATGAAGGACAACCCTTTTCAGTGTGGGAGACATCGGGGGATTATGGTATAGGTCACATGGTCTCTATGTCGGTTAAGGCTAATTCCCCACATTAATAATGAACTAAGGTTACATCAATAAGTATCTCATATGTGTTCAAACGATTTCAAGATATTAGCTTGTATTGACAATGGTTTCTAACTCTCTTATATCGTATTTTAGCTTGGTCAATTGCATGTGATATAATGAAATGCCCCTTTGTAGCATGATTTAAATGTTTTATGCATAACTATCATACTTGGTACATTGTTTTGTACTAATGCATATTGTTACCTACATTTCCCCAAATGTATTGTTCGACAGTGAGGTTTTAAAGTTCCATGGCTTGTGGTTGATTTCGAGATTTCTGAGCTTTGGTGAGTCCAAATGCTTTGAGAACGGATTTTTATTTTTCAGCTTACTTCTTTTATTACAGTTTTTGACATGATGTATGAGCTAGGCCCAATTTCATTCTGTTGTACTAGCTGGCTATTCAGACAAGTGTTTTAGACATCCGTTTTTCTTTTATAAAAAATGATTGGACTTAGACTATTGTTATATTTCTATTGTTCTATTTCATATGTTATGAAATCTAAGTGGCTTGTACGGGGTCATTTGAGGTTCTTTACGCCATGTTACATCTAGGTGGTACCCCTAGGTCATGAAAAACTTGGTAATTAGAGCACAAGGTTTGGAATGGTCTTAGGATGTCTCATAAGCCTTGTTGAGCATAGTCTTGTTCATAAGTGCGAAGCGCGCCACATTTATGAATGAGAGGATACAAGATAATTAGGAAACTCCACTTCTTTAATTACTCTAAAGTGGTACGATAGAGTTTAACTCTATCAGGTCTATCTCCTAATCCTTATCCGATGATCTATAGGATATGGCTACTTGAAGATCTTATGCTAGAAGGAATGTAAGGGAGAATGTGGAACAAAAAGCTCCTCCCCAAGCTCCTCAAGTTCCGGTCGATCCTTTGGCTGAACAAGTGACTAATGCGGAGTTTAGGGCTGCATCTCAAGTGTTGGCTCAAACCGTGATGGCCTAAGACAATAAGGAGGTTGCGGTTCCCGTGAACCCAAATGTGGGCACGACAGCATCTACAGTGAGGGACTTCACTAGGATTAATCCTCTGAAGTTTCATGGTTCTACAGTTGAGGATGATCCTCAAGAGTTCATTGATGAGGTTTATAAGGTCTTGATGATCATGGGAGTGTCGCTTATCAACTTAAAAGTGTGGCACAAATTTTGTTCAACCAATGGAAAGAAGGAAGATCGAAAGATGCAACTCCTCTTGATTGGGAGAAGTTTAATGCCACTTTTCTTGATAGGTTCTTTCCCCTTGAGATGAGGGAAGCCAAGGTGCTTGAGTTCATTAACCTTCGACAGGATAATATGAGTGTGAGGGAATATGCTCTAGAGTTCAGATAATTGTCTAAATATGCTCCAACAATGGTTGTTGATTCAAGGGAAAGGATGAGTAAGTTTGTTTTGACTTTGTCCGTACCGCCATGCTCATTAATGACATGGACATCTCTCATCTTATGGTTCATGCAGAACAGATTGAACAGGAGAAACATAAGAAAAAGTCTAGAGAGGTAAAAAGGGCTAAGACCAGTGATGGTAACTTCTCTCATGCAAAGTCCGATGTACATGGTCGTCCTAGATTTAGACAAATGTATTCCGGTATAGGTTCCTCCAATGCTCCTTCTATGTTCAACAAAGATAGGGTGTCTAGAATGGTAGTGATTCTTCATTGGATATATATACTTGTACTAGGTGTGGAAGGAAGCACGAGGGTAAGTGCCTAGCCGAAACGGATGGTTGTTTAAGTTATGTTGAGAGTGGTCATAAAATGAGGGATTTCCCGATTCTTATGGCTAAATGAAGAGAGTGTAACAAAGCTCATCCTAGTGGTTCGAATCCCAATGTTCCTAAGCAAAAACTGATTATATGCACTTCAGACTCATGGCGAACAAAAGGGTTCTCTTGATGTGGTTACCGGTATTTTGAAAGTTTTCAAAGTTGATGTTTATGCTTTATTTGATCGCGGTGCTACCTGGTCTTTTGTGATGCCATATGTGGCTATGAAGTTTGATGTTTTTACGGATGTGTTGTTAGGTCTGTTTTCTGTCTCTACTAATGTTGGTGATTCTATTGTGGCTTAGAGGGTCTATAGAAAGTGTCATTTTTCGTTGTCTCATAGGGTTACTCTTGTTGACTTGGCAGAGCTTGACATGGTAGATTTTGATGTTATCCCTATTTTGGATTGGTTACACTCATGTTATGCTTCTATCGATTTTAGAACTCGTGTAGTCAAGTTTTAGTTCCCAAATGGGCCTGTCCTAAAGTTGAAAGGGGAAATTATTTGCCTGAGGGTCACTTTGTCTCTTGTCTTAAAGCTAGAAAGTTGATTTCTAAGGGTTGAAATTATCATGTATTTAGGGTGAGGAATGTAGATTCTGAAACCCCTACTCTTGAGTCAGTCCCCATTGTTAATAAGTTCCCAGAAGTGTTACCAGATTATTTACCCAGTATTCCTCTTAAGAGAGAAATAGACTTCGGTATTGACATATTCCTAGGTACGCAACCTATTTCTATTCCTCCTTACCGAATGGCTCTGGTGGAACTAAAGGAGTTGAAAAAACAATTGAAGGATTTGTTGGATAAGGGTTTAGTCTGACTGAGTATCTTTCTATGGGGTGCTCCAGTTTGTTTTTGAGAAAGAAAGATGGTTCTCTCTGTATGTATATTGACTATCGTCAGTTAAACAATGTGACAATTAAGAATAAGTATCCTCTCCTAAGGATAGATGATTTATTTTACCAACTTCAAGGAGCAAGTTACTTTCCTAGATTGATCTTCGATCGGGTTAGCACAAATTGAGGGTGAAGGAAGATGATATTCTGTAGATGGCTTTTCAAACTCGGTATGGTCGTTATAAGTTTTTGGTATTGTCATTTGGTTTAACTAATACTCCGGCAGCGTTTATGGATTTGATGGGTAGGGTGTTTAGACAATACCTTTACATGTTTGTGATTCTGTTCATTGATGATATATTGATCTATTCGAAATGTGAGAATGAACATATTGATCATTTCAGGATCGTGTTGCTACCAAAAACTCTTTGAAAAGTTTACCCAATGTGAATTTTGGTTAAGGTTCATAGCTTTTCTTGCAATATTGTTTCAAGTAAGGGTATTGAGGTATATCCTAAGAAGGCGGATGCGGTCAAGAGTTGGCCTAGACATCTAACCCCATTGGATATTACATGTTTATTAGGTTTAGCCGGTTACTATAGAAGGTTTGTTGAGCGATTCTCTTCAATTGCCTCTCCTTTGACAGCTTTGACTCAGAAAATGCTAAGTTTATGTGGTCCAAAGAGTGTGAGAAAAGTTTCCAAGAGTTGAAGGATAGACTCACTTCTGCTCTAGTGTTGACTTTATCGAAAGGGACAGATGGCTTTGTTGTTTATTGTGATGCCTCAAGAATTGTGCTAGTATGTGTGCTTATACAAAATTGGAAAGTTATTGCCTCTACCTGAAGACAACTTAAGATTCATGAGAAGAACTATCCTACCCATGACCTCCAACTAGCGGTGGTTGTTTTTGCCTTAAAGATTTGGAGGATTTATATGTTTGGTGTTCACGTATATGTGTTTACCGACCACGAGAGTTTACAATATGTGTTCCTAATGTTGATGAATTGAGGGAACAAATATTTCCAGAAGCCCATAGTTCGCGGTATTCCATCCACCCAGAAGCCACAAAGATGTATGATGATTTACGAAAGGTCTATTGGTGGAATGGGATGAATAATGATATTGCAGGATTTGTGGCTAAGTGTCCAAATTACCAACAATAAAAGATTGAGCATAAAAAATCGGGAGGTTTCCCCAAGATATTATAATTCCTACTTGGAAGTAGGAAGATTTAAATATGGACTTTATTGTTGGTTTGACTCACACCAGGCGAGAACATGACTCGATTTGAGTTATAGTAGATCGAAAGACGAAATTGGCTTATTTCCTGCCCATCAACGTTTCCTATTCGCTGATGGACTATGCCCAGTTTTAATTGAGAGTGCCTTAGTCCTTTATTTCCGATCCTTGTACCCAATTCACTTCTCAGTTTTGGAAATCATTCCAGAAGGGTCTTGGTACTTGTTTTAAGCTTAGTACGACCTTTCATCCCCAAACCGATAGGTAAGTGGAACGTACTGTCCCAAATTTGGAAGATATGTTAAGAGCTTGTGTGATTGATTTTAAGGATAATTGTGATGACCATTTTCCATTGATTGAGTTTTCTTTTAAGAATAGCAATCACTTGAGCATTGATATGGCTCCATTAGAAGCACTTTATTATAGGAGGTGTAGATCTCTTAAAGGGTGGTTTGAGGTGAGTGAAATTGCCCTAATAGGTCCCGAGTTAGTACATGAGGCCATAGAGAAAGTTTGATTTATTAGAGAAAGGTTGAAACGGCTAAAAGTCAGCAAAAGTCATATGTCGATGTAAGAAGAAAGAATCTATAGTTTGATATTCATGACTGGGTTTACTTGAAAATCTCACCCCTGAAGGGTGTAATGAGGTTTGGTAAGAAAGGGAAGCTTCGTCCCCCATATCAGATTCGAGACGTGTTGGTAAGGTTGCTTATGAGCTAGATTTTCCAAATGAATTGGCATCGGTGCATCAAGTTTTCCATGTCTCTAAGTCGAAGAAATGTGTTGTTGATCCGACATCCATAGTTTTCTTAGAAGGTTTTGGAGTTAAGGAGAATCTTTCTTATGAGGAAGTTTCGGTTGAGATTCTAGACCGACAAGTCAAGATGTTGAGAAATAAAGAAATATCTTTTGTGAAAGTATTATAGAGGAATCAATTAGTTGAGTGGGCTACTTGGGAGACCGAGGCCGATATGATGTAACAATATGGTCAGGTCTTTCCTTCTACTCCTACTCTAGCTTGAGGTAATGAGTTCCTCATGGTTTGTTCTTTGTTTATGAGTCATGTGTTTTATATTTTTCCATGATTTCCTTACTATGCATGATTTATGAAAGATCAAAATTTTGAGAAAATGAGTCAATTTGATTTATTTCTATATGTTTATGGGCACATGACTATGAATTGCATGTAGACTACAGGATGAGATGTCATGAGCATGCCTTTAGCTTGGAGTTGATGTTTTACCTCGGATATATGCATTTGAGTATGTTGTTAGCTTGGAGTTGATATTTCTTTCTCAGTTATGTGCATTGCATGCATGATGGCCTGATAGATTTAGTTTCACCCCTCTTTTGATGTTTTGATAACGCCCTAGGTTGGAGTTGATAGTTCCTCCTTTGTTATATGCAATGCATTTGTAGGATGGGGTGTTAATTCCTCTCCTACTATTTTCGTACTAAATTGAATCTCATTAGAGGATGAATGATCCCAAGGGGAAGATACTATAGCACCCCTCTATCCGAAAGAGGGAAAGATGACTGAGTTCATAAAATTGCAGGTGGCAACTACAAGGACCACCCATAGTCCGTGGATGGGACCACGAACCATAGGTGTGGCCCGTGGATGGCCCTGCCTAGGGGTGTTTTGAAGGCTTAGGACTACGTCCTAACGAAGGACCACAAGTCATACCATTGTCTGTGGTTGTGGTCCGTGGTTCACTAGCCAAGAATCCACCTTCTAACCACCATCGACGGTCATGCAGGATGGACCCACGGTTATACTGGATCGATCGACGGTCGTGTAGGACGGACCGACGGTTTGTCCATGGTTTGTGGATTGGTGGCCGTAGGTTAGGGATGACAGTTCAGTTCAGGGGTAGCAATAGAAATAATTTTGTAAATTCACCAAAAAGAAGAACTCTCTCAAATATTTAACTGTCTAGAACTTGAAGAAGAAGAAGGATTCAACCTAGGGTTTCAAGTCAAATCTCAATTCTCCCATAAAAGATTAGCAATTGGCTTAAATGTATGATAGTTTTCATGCATGAATTCCTTCCATTCATGGAGTTTCCAATTCCTCTATTTCTAAAGTTACAATTCCCCAATTGAGTTAGGGTTTTGTTCAATTTTCATGGGTTCTTATGATTTTTGTTTTGAATGATTCAAATATGATCTCTTATGCATGAATTGATGAAGTAATATGATGTTATGATGATTTCCCCCATGAACCCATGTAATCCCCATGTTTTTAAGTTATGATCATATGATGTGGGATTTTGATTATAAATGAAGAGTTTTATGAAATTAAGCATGTATTTCTAGCATTACATGAATTTATGATGAAATTTATATCTTACCCATGTTTTCTAAATGTTGATGACTGAAAGTGTGTTTTGAACCTTAAAAGATAAATTATGGAATTATGCATGTTCTTATGAAATCTATGAAAATGTTTTGAGGATGCTTTTAGAGTAAAGTATCAATGAAGATGATTATTATGTGTTGTTGAAAGGATTTTTCTCATATACGCATATAAGCAAGATGTGTAAGGTTTTCTAATGTAATAAGGATTTTAAGGTTGAAAGGTTTCTCACCTAATTGAATTACATATTAAGAGTTATCATAATTAATGAACCTAACTTGGATTGGTTATTGAAAGATACCATTCCATGGATCATGACTTAGCATGGATTGGTAATATGATGTGCCTTTCCATAGATAATAAGAACAACTAAGAATTGACTAATCCATGGGATTTATGCTTAGCACCGAGAGGATATTGAGATGGAAGCTCTCCGGTTAGTAGAGTTCGAGTTTATAGAAGCAATCTCCTTATCCCTTGCATATGTGCCCAGTAGGATGATTGTCTAGATAGACATTATCTTGTGGATCCACTTTAGCTCAGATTTATGGTTCTTACCTTGGCAAATAGGATAACCCTTTTCGGTGTGGGAGACACCGGGGGATCATATTATTTCCCACATGGTCTCTATATCATATGTATTCAAAGGCTTTAAAGATATTATCTTGCATTGACCATGGTTTTATGACATATTTTCTAACTCTCTATATCATGTTTAAGCTAGCTCAATTGCATGTCATGAAATGAAATGTCCCTTTTTAGCATGATTTAAATATTTTACGCATAGCTATCATACTTGGTACAATGTTTTTTACTAACGCATACTCTTGCCTACATTTCCCCAAATGTAGGGTCCTAACAATCAGGTTTCTCAGTTTTTTGGCTGGTGGTTGATTTTGAGTTTTCGAGCTTTGGTGAGTCCTCATGCTTCAATGATCGATTTTCATTGTTTCAGTTTACTTCTTTTATTACAGTTTTTGGCATGATGTATGGGCTAGGCCAATTTTATTCTATTGCACTAGATGGCTATTGAGACAAGTGTTTTACACTTCTACTTACTTTTATAAAAACTATTGGACTTGGACTATTGTCCTAATTCTATTATTCTATTCTTATGTTATGAAAGGTAAGTGGCTTGTATGGGGTCCTTCAGGGTTCTATATGCCATGTTACATCTAAGGGGTAACCTCGGGTCATGACATTTATTGTGTCTTATTAAAAAAGTGATAACCCATCGGTAAGATCACAACAAATCGAAAAAGTTACAACTCTTTAAAAATGTCAAAACCCATTGGAACAATCACAACTCTTTCAAAAAGTCAAAATTCTTTAGAAAAGTGACAATTCGTTGAAAAACTCATAAACCTTCGGGAAATCACAATCTTTTAATGTTAAAAAATTGTGTCATTTAAAAATATTTATAATATAAGTATGGTATCAAATATAGAAAATATACTAAATGTGGTTTTTTAAGAAGAATGGAAAACATAAAAACTTTGTAGTTTATAATGTGAGGGAACCCCCCCTCCCCTATATTTAGACAATAAAGGGTAGTATGAATAGGTGCTTGTTGTGCCTTATGTGAAGAGTCACAACACAAAACCCTTCGAAAAGTTCACCTCTTTGAAAAAGTCACAACCCTTCAATCTAAAGAGGTGGTTGCTTTTAGTATATTTTATAATATAAATAAATAATAAATATGATATAATGTAAAATTTGAAGATATACTAAAATGATGTATTTTAAGTTTAAGGTATTATAGTCATTTAGCTTTCAAGTTAGGGAGTTCATGTTTTAAATGCAATAAAGATATATGTGTTGTGTTTTGTCCTTGTATTGTAGGAAAAGAAGTTTTTGGAGCCTGGGATAAAATTTAGAAGCGCGGTGAAGTTTTTGGTCATTCTGAAAATTGTGGTCTAATCTACGAGCTATAGATGGTCTTGTAGATAACATATCAGAGAAGTGAAATAAGGGCTAAAGTTTGCAAGCTAGCAGTACGAGCCGTATATGGTTTTATGAACCGTAGATTTAGTGTTGTATAAAAAGTATTTAAAATCTGAGATATCAACTTCTAAAAAACGAGTGCATAGCATGGTCCATAAAAGATAGTGAAAGTCGTACACAAATTCCCATATGAGATTAAGAAAGTTGAAAAAATAGAAGGCTCAGACTGCGAGGGAACAGGACGGACCATAGATCCATCCATGGATCGTAGATCTTGTCTATGGAAAATTTCTTTAGATTCAAAGATTCACTGCCCATCTACAAGATGACTCCACAAGCCATAAAAGGGAATACCGTTTGTACTTTGGAGTCGTAAAAGCTATTTTATTCCTTTTTTTTAGATCAGTTTTGACAGGGTTTTTTTATGTTTATAAATACTATTCTTAAGATTTATTTTTTTATGTTGTGTTCATTTTTGAGTTTGAAAATTATAAGTGAACTGGGTTTTCTTTAATTCTTGAACTCTTGGGAATTTAACTATATTATTGTTCTTTGATTTCTTGCTTTGCAATTCAATTCAAGATTTTAAATTTGCAGCATTCATGTTGTATGATTTTGATTTATTCTAACAAAATTATTATGAATTGTGATCAAACAATTATAAATAGTTAAATTCACAACTAGGGTTGTGGATCCCTGAGGAATTAAAGATGTATACCTAATAATTAGTAATTATTAAGTGGTGTTCATGAATGTATTAGTTTTTCTCTTCGCTTTGATTTCTTTTTAATGAAGGCCTACATTATAACTCTCTTTTTTTCTACTTCCCTGACCAACGAGCTACCGAATGGGAAAAAGGATTATACAACAATGACTTGAGGCTATCAACCCTAATCTAATAGCTTGAACTCATCTAGGGATAACTAATTTGGGATCAAAATAAGAGTTAGTAAAGCATGTACCTGTAGACTAACTAAGTTGCATGTTGAAATTCATATACATAGTTAACCATCCACTTAGTTGTTAAATAACTTGTTGATCTTGTGTGCTACACACTAGAAAAAGGTTACTACTATAAGGTTCTTTTATGTTAAGGATTTTATAGGAACATTAACACCCTATATTTGTCCTATATTTTGTTAAAAAGAGTCAAACTATTACTTTGTTACTTGTTAGTTGCTATCATCCTAATCAGTTACATTATAAACCAACCCTCTCCCCTTAGGGAAGTAAGACGACTAAAAGCATGAATAATAACAATTGAACTAAGTCAAAATTTTATTCCTCATGGGATCAACACTAACCTTTGTCGAGTTCTTTATTTAAATAACGGCATTTTTATACTTCTTTTGGTTAGAGTCGTGAATTTATCCTCCCGTACATAGAATGAAGGGTTTCAGGGTAGAACATCAAGGTAAGACTCCTCAAGGACCAACCAAGGGTCCTTGAGAAGGAACCTAAAAAATGCCCCACAATAGTAGACTCGCAAAAGGGACCCACGCCTCGTAGGTGGTCCCATGCCCCATGGGTGAGTGGTCGTGGGTCAGGGTCACAAAAATAGTTTGGAGACCATCACCCATGGATGACCAGCATGCTCAGTGGGTTAACTCACGACCCGTGGTCATGGGCTCATGGGTGAGGCAGTGACCATGTTTTAGACTGTTAAGTCGGGGCATTATGGAACTTTTTGAAATTGATTAGGGGTTAAGTGGTGTAGTTTTATTAGATTTTAGATCACCTATATAAAGACTTAGACACCTAAATTGATTGATCCTAGTCATTATTTCAACTAACCAAAAAAGAGCCCAATTCCCTCCAATAAATTCTCTCTTCAGAAAGTAAAGAAGAAGAGAATTAAGCTAGGTCAAGTCAAGACTCCATTGTTGCAAACTTTGTGAGGGCTTTTAATCCAAGGTATGATAGCTTATTCATGCATGGATTCTTTCATCCATGGAGTCCCCTAGTTATTCCACAATTGTGAAGATGAAATCAATAATTCAAGTTAGGGTTCCTTCCAATATTGTGGGTTATGTTGAGTATGAATCAAATTGAGAGGATATTTATTGTTTATGATTGATTTAGTAGTGAATCATGTTATTCTAATGGTAATACATGTTGTCCATGGTTAACCGTAGTTTAATTGATGAAATTGAAGTAATGTGGGTTTATGCCTTGAGAAGGAAAATTGAGGATTCATAGATGATCTTCTAGAATTGATGACATGTATAGTAATTGTTCAAGAATAAAATCATGTAGACATGAATTGAATTAGAATAATGTATATGTGATGGATCATCACTAGCAAGGATTGAGATTGAACCTTTATAATGATACATGACTAAGAATCACTTAAGAATTAAGCATGTGATTAGAATGCCTTGTAATCTAGGTATGTATGATGATTGTAAGAAGTAAAGCTTTGAGAGTAGAGCTTGTAGTCATGAATTTTTATTACTAGGGTTTTGGCTGTAAAACCAATATCATTAATTATATATGTTAGGGCTTTAAAGAGTGAAACTTATATGATAATGGTAGACTACAAGATAAAGTTATTGTGGAAGGACTTTAGCCACATGACCTAGGTTATGAAAGTATGAGATTATGCATGTTCTTATAGAACCTAAGTAAATGTTTTATCAGCACTTTGAGAGTGAAGTGCCTATGATTATGAAATGTTGTTGTGTTGTTGAAAGGATATTCTCATATACATACTTAGGCATGAATATGATAGGAGATCAAAGTTTCTCTCACATAGAATGATTCTAGATTGAAAGGCTTGCTCACCTAAAAAGAATCAAAGCATGTTTAGTCATGTTATCTTGAAGTTGTGACATAAGATCCCTTCATGAATAGTTTGAATTGGTAAGATAAGACCATTTTATGGTAGCTTGAGTATAAGACCTCATGGTATCCTTAGATTGAGAAATGAGACTCTTCCTAAGGGTAGCTTACACAAGCATCATAGAATGCTTGCATGGTAGCATGCCTTGGTTAGGACAAACCATTTCATTGGTAACTAGGATGGTGAAATAATACCCTTCCATGTATAGCTTTGACTTGCATGATAGTATGTCTTCCATGGTAGCTTGGTCTAGCCTAATAGGGTGCTATGCCTTGGCATTCTAGATATGATATAATATTTTAAGTATGATAGCCTAAAGTGGTACTTAGTATGGGTAGGATTATGGGATCTTATCCATGCATTGCAAAAGTATGACTTGAAGCTACTTATGAAGTGTTGTCTTCTATGTTGTATGCGTAGCTTTGATTGTTGCTATAGTTTCCTTCTATGATATGTTGGACTAAAGGTGAAGATTCCCTTGTATATGAGAAGTAAGCTAAGGATGAGATCCAAAGATGGTAATTATAATTATGATGACCTAAAAGTGGTACTTAGTGTTGGTGGGATACAGGGTCTCATTCATGCACTGCACAATTATGCTTTGAGGTTACTTGAGAAGTAGTTCTCGAAGGACTAAGGGTTAACTAATGATTATATTATATCTGTGTTGGAGATTATGCCTATGACTATGTTGTCTTCTGTTATGCTTATAGCTTATGTTTTTATAAATCATTTCTTATGATTATGGCATATATCTTATGTTGACTAACCCTTATGTTATGCTCTTATTATGCTATGCTAGCTATCATATTTTGTACATTTTGTACTAACGCATACTCTTACATACATTCTTATCTAATGTAGGGTTCGGTGATCTTGAGTTCCATTCTCGTGGCTAGTTTGTTAGGAAAAGCAAGAAGTTGAAGACTTGGTGAGTCCTCATAGCATCAAGGATTTGATCAACTTTCCTTTATGTGTTTCTTTTATGTTTTAGAGTATTGTATGGACTGTGTCCCAAGAGTTATTCAAAGTTGGTTTAGATGGTTTGAGACAATGTTAAAAACTTCCGCTTCATTTTATGAGACTTTAATTGTATAAAAATATTTTAAATTTCTGCACTTTTCTATTATCTTATGTCATTATATGCTAAGTGGCTTACATGGAGTCTTACGGGGTTCTATGTTCCATGTTACATCTAGGTTTTACCCTATGTCATGACCCAAGGGTACCCCCTAGATGTAACACGGCATACTAAACCCCAAAGGGCTTTCATACAAGCCCTTAGCATATCATAAACATAAAGTCATAGAAATGATGTGGAATTAAAACTTTTTACAATCGAAGTCTTTTCATAAAACCAAATGGAAGTCTAGACATTATCTCAAAAATGCATCTATTACAATCGAATATCAATATGGGTCTAAGCCCTTGATAACATAGTCTCAAAAGTAAAAGTAGAAGAACCTAGAATTGAACAACTTTCATCCTCGAATCTTGAGGACTCACCAAAAGAGTGGAAAGAATTAATCCAAGCTTTACACAAAGATAGAAGTACACCTCAACGATCGGAACCTACACTTATAGAAAAATGTAGAAAATATGGGTTAGCAAAAAATTGCACTAAGTATGCTTTCCATGCATAAAAATCCTTAAAACATGCTCAAAAGGGACATTTAGTTGAAACCATGCATTTTATCAATTTAAAAGCCATCATGCATATTTGTGAAGAAACATAAGTCAAACAATCTCATAAGCAACCCTAAACCATACTTGTGCAATGCATAGGTAAGATCCCATAATCCTACCTAATACTAAGTACCCGTTTTAGGTCACCAACATCATACATATCATACGTTGACCTCATCCATTGCCAATACTCATAGACAAGGAAACATTCATGTTTATAGCTTGCAACAAATAAAATCACTCTTACCAACAATTCATATCATGCATGCATAATTCATAAGTCTTCATAGCATAAGAGAACTACACCATAACAACTCTAAGCCTACTTGTGCAATGCATAAATGGAGTCCCATATCCCCACTCATTCTAAGTAGAACTTCTTAGTATGTCATAATACATAGTTCATGTTCATGTTATTATCATAGTTCATAATATTGTCATGTAGGGAAATATAGCCTCAAGATACATAGACCATGTGAGCCACATGGAATCTGGTGTCATGACCCACATCGAAAAATAGGTGTCCTACTTGCCTAAGGTAGAACTTATGTATTGGCTTCTAGGTGGATCAACTAGTTAAACACCTATGTTGGCACATAGTTCTGGGATAAGGAGATTTCTACTATAAACTCGGACTAATACGTAAAAGGTTTCCATCTCATGAGATAACTATCTTGGGAACCCGAACTAACTGGCGTGAAGGAACCATTGGGAAGCCAGACTAACTGGCATAAAAGTTTCCATCTCATATTCATATCCACTCGGTGCTAAGCATAATTCTCTTTAAATTCATATTAAGTCTTTACTTAAGTTCATGTTCATGAAAGAATGCCCTAGCACTCAAACCAACATGGTATCATGATAGATCATAGATTCAATAGATGAGAATAGTCTTTCAATCTTAGAATCATTAATATGTGAGTAAACCTTTCAGATCATATTCATAGTGTGTTCATGAGAATAGCCTTTCATTCAACACAACAAGATCATCATAGTCATAATTAACTCATGTATAATAATGTGTAAGGATATAGGGGAGAATGACCTTTCCATCAATATTACAATTACACCATATTTAGAGACTCTTCATTCTAAACATATATCTTGAAGCACATGAATAATTCTCATATTCATGTACAATTCTCACAATTTAACTTTTAAGGATCATAATTCACATTCAACCCAACATCTAGAATTTCTACATTAGATATGCATAATAATATAGCTAAATCAATTCAATTAATCTAAACAAGACCCATTTACATGATTCTAAAATCAGTTAACTCACATTATGATAACAATTTAGCAATATAAGGGATCCATCGGTTATTTGGGGATTTTCATCATAATTCAACCATAAATCATCAATTCAATAATAACCCAACATAATTCAACCATTGAAATAATATTTAAAGAGAACCTATGTGATTCGAACAAAACCCTTACTTTTGGGGAAAATTGTAAGATTTGAAATAAAATTTTGAAGAGGCTCTATGGGTGGAATCTACCCAAGATAAAAACTACCATACCTTGATGATGAATATTGAAAAAATTTGATGAAAAAAACATGAATTCTTCAGGACCAAGCTTCAATTTTACTCCTCTTCTTCTTGGGTTTTTAGAGAGAGAAATATTATGAGGAAGACGAACTTTTGATTTTGATTTGGGTCATTGTGAAAGTGATTTAGTTTGGGTGTTTAATGACTTAAAATACCTTATATACTTATTTAAAAATAATATGAAATATATCCATTTATAATGGACTTAAAAATTAACATTAGACTACTACATAGCATGCACTAAATCTATGTTGTTAATTCTTTTCTCATTAACTACCTCCTTGGTCCGGCAAGTAGCAGCAAGGCGAGTTCTAATGTGTGCACTCATTTAAAAGACTTCTAAACAAAATAATTAACAATACATGCATGGTTCCCACTATTCAAGAATTACTTAATTATTATTCATACTTGGTTAATTGTTCATGGTTCCCACAACCCTAGTTGTGGATTTAGCTACTCATGCTTGAGAGTTCACAATTCATAATTAGATAAGAAGAATTCATGAACTTACAATTAGAATTGATGAAACCCGAAATCTTCAATTGAAATTCAAAGTCAAAACTGTATTAAACCAAATCCAGAAATCAAATTGCTAAAGTTTGCAAGTTAATTCCCAAAAACACCAAAAACTAAGAGGTTTCAATAATGTCTAACCTCCATAAACGATGTTTATAACTCCTATTTAAAGAAAAAAAATCCTAAATCAAATAGGAAACAAAATCAGGAAATAACTGGTAGACCGTGGGTCGAGCTATCATCCGTAAGGACGGACGTGAAGGACAGACGTGAAGGACAGACTGTGGGTCGACCTACGGTCCGTCATCTTGCTCTATGGTTCCACACTTGTCAGACTTCACTGATACTCTCTACCTACGATGCCTCACCCACGGTCCATGGATTGGACTACAGTTCGTCCTAGTACTCTGTGGTTCTAGTTACTAGAGATGATCTTCAAGGACAGGACCTACGACTACCCATCCACAGACCGTGGTTAGACCTACGGTCTGTGGGTTGTCACTTCTGCACTTTTTAGCTCGCATCTTCATCAAATGCATCCAAGCCTATTTTGTGCAAACATTATACACAAAACATCAGTTCTAATAAAAAATAGCCCAAGATGCACACAAATTCTAAGTGTAACGCATTAAAAATACCATAAACTCACGGTATATCAACACCTTCAACTTAAAGTTGTTGTTTGTCCTCAAGTGACACACTAAACTCTAAACGACTCCTCTGTGGAAGTAGACATACAACCTCAAGCAATCACATGGCTTTTTCCATAAGTTTCATCACATTAGTGCAAATCTTTTCATCTATACTCGACAAGCTAACTCATACGGATTAAAACATGACATATACACCTTTCACAATCACCAAAGTATCAATTCTCCAACAATGTAACTGGTACCCTCACTTCAAAATAAATCCTTTTTCACACACAAAAGATATGAATTTCAAGTTTTAGGGTTCATTCAACACTCACGCTCAAAATTGACTTCAAGTAAAGTTAGTGCTCAATACCATAGGCTTGCCCCTATTTTCATTGCTTAGACTGTACAAACTACTCACTAGGATAACTATAGGACTTTCTTAGCTTGTAACGTAGGCTCAAGGTCAGGTAGGGTACATTTGGGTACTTTTTAGTGACTTTCTGCCCTACTTGTAATTACGCTAGCTTTTTAACTCTTTTCTCAACCAATTCATGACATCTTTAACTTTTATGGTCTTTCCCTTGACTCTCTTTTGCACATATGTGAAATTTGACTTTATAACTCTTATTTTTCTCTTCTTTTTTTTTAACTTTATTTTTCTTTGTTTGTTTCAACACTTTTGTCATTCTTTTTTTTGCCTCTTTTGAACAAAGTCACATCTTCTATTATTTTCTTGCTTTCTCTTTCTTTGTTTTAAACAAACTCTTTTCAGACCCATTTCTTTCAGTTTCCTCTTTCATAGCCACCTTGAACTTATGTATTTTGCATGAGTTGAGGTGCACAATATCCGATGTCGTACCAGGGCAAAGATCAATGTAACATTTTGAAGTAGCGACCCTAAACATATGCTTTTGGCTTAAGTCAAGGTGCACATGTCCAACGAGGGATCGGGGCCAAGACAATTATTTTAGGGAAGGAGATTTATTTGTATTGAAAGTAGTGGTGTACATTAGGCTCAAACATTTGGATCAAAGGGAACATTTATTTCTTTTGGTTGAATTATTTAGGCTTGAGTGGACTTATTTGAACAAGGTCATATTATCATTTCACAACTTCTAGCCTACATTATATTAGCAAGACCAACGGGGCAAGTTCTAGATTGGCACATACTGCATGTACATTCAATATTTTCTAACACACACTTGTCATATTGTTTCATTATCAGAGTATTTGATTACCCAGTTCATGTGTTAGCTTAAGTCATGAGGTCAAATTGGTTCCTTAACATGTCATATTGAGAACCAGCACATTCAACACATCAAACCTAAAGATCTAGCACATTTTAACTTTTTTGATGTGTAACAATTTCATGTTTTTTATGCCATCATGCTTTCATTCTTCTACTTACTTCTACATATACAATCCTAAAGATGTCGATTCAACAAAAAAGGGAAACAATCCTTTGGGGGAACATAACACAGGCAACAAAACCCCAAATGAAGATTATGACTTGGGTTACTCAGACTTCACCCTATAACTCACAGTCCATTTACCCCACCCCAACAAAATAAGGTGCAATTTCCCACAATGAACAAAAACCAAAAGTTAAACATAGGGTAAAGCAAATGGCAGGCGCATATGCATCGAAGACATCTCAAGAAGCGAGTTGATCTGGTTTCACAGGGACCGCTTGATCAACACTTGGAACACCATCAGTAGCACCCTCATCAAATAAAGTAGCACCCTCAGTAGTGCTCAAACTACCAGATGGGCCAACATCCATCTCATAGGCCCGCTGATGTCTCCTCTCCTCATCAAGAATAGACACCCTCTAGGTCTCCTCAAACTGTTGGCGCTTCTTCTTTCTCAATCTTCGAGCCTCCATAGTATCGGCAGTGTGGTCAGAGCAGGGACCCTTCCAAGGAGTATGGGAAGTGTCTGGTGGTTGGATTGTATCTCCAAATAGGGCAGTCATCACCACCTCATCCTCTAGTACCACAGGGGTAGACTTTGGCTCAGTTTCAAAGATGGCTAGGAGTGTAACAACATCAATACGGAGGTGACCCAACTCCTGCTGGAAGGTGGTCACATCTATGGTCGGCGCTAGCCTCTCTAAGGCTCTCAACTCAAAGGCATCCAAGAACTTATGAATGGCGTGAATCTTCTCGTCCATAAGTTGTTCCATCCTCACCTCGGACTACGTAATAGAGCATTGCATACACGACTTCATGTGTTATAGCAAGGTGGCCATCTGGGGGTCTCCAACTTCAGGATTCTGGCCAGAGGAACGACAGTGGACATTGAAGAGGGAGTGACTAGGGATGAGATAGGGGCCTAACTAGTGGCAGCCGCCTGTAGAGCTTTAAAATCTGTTGTAGGGGCCGGAATGGTGGTGTCATCGTCCTGTATCTGTTCTACATCCACAACTAGGTCATCATCTCGAATGAGGTCGATGTCCAGAGTCTTAGTCGCATCAAGTAACCGGTCACAATGCCAAATAGTAACAGAAGCATCCATGCGGAGCTGAAAAATGAGACACAGGAAAGGCAGGGTGGTGGTAGTCTTAAAGTCCCTCTCGTGGATCTCAACTATCAAAATTCGATCGAAGACGATCTCCAAACCTGCTAGAATGGTTGCAATCATCACGGCTCGGTCCCATGTAACAACATTGTCTGCCTGAGTCAGGGATAGTTTATTCCGAACCAACAACTAGAAGAACTTCGTAGCAAATCTCAGTGTAGCCTTACTAATACCCCACCTAGGATTCTGAACCCACTCAATGCGCTCTCCATCCTCAGCAATATGGTGAGTGAACCATCTCAATAGTGTCTCCCTCTTCTCGGCATTCCTCTAAAATGTCGCACTCTTAATGATGTCCATCTAATAGTCATACTCTGTTGTACTGATAGTCAGAGTGTGGGCTGGGCCATATAAAAACCTGCAAATGGTGACCTCAAAGATATCTACACGGATGCCCTGAACCAATGTGGACCAAAGTGGAGGCTGAGCTACGGGATTTGATCGTTTAGAGATGGAGTTTCCGATGGTGGAATCATACAAAGCATAGAACTCTCTAGCAATCTTCTCACTATATTTCCTGGGGTTCCATGCCATACACTCGCATCCGTGTCTCTGGAAGTGCTCCTCAATAACTGGTACAATGTGTAGGCTTCTTGTAATGACCGTGTGCTCCTCACTCGTGATCTTGGCCATCCACTGGTGTTCATTTATCATCGTGCCATTCTAATATATCTAATGCTGGCCAGGGCCACACCATATGTTCGGCTCATCTGCTTTGTGGGGAGGCTCAACTCTAGTAGGTGTCGGGCTATCGCCTGACCTATCGGTATCTGATGAATAACGGTGCTTCCGCTAGGACCAGAGCTGGAATATGACTTTGAACCAACTACTGCTCCGATTTGTATGGCCCCCTCCTAAGACTTTTGGGTAGAGACTTCGTCGGAGCTAATCTACTAGGCTCTATTCCTAGTAGTGTGGGGTGCATTAAAGACACCCTGGAGGCTAGCGGAACATACTTTGTATCACTGTCCTTCTCAATTATACTTCGGGAAGGGGTGACTGATTTTAACTTGACCCCGCGTGCGTAGGTAAGAGCTTATTTAGGAGCCATGGTACCTATAAAAGAGTTGTTAGTACTAAAATAAGGGAATAAAACACATGGAAAAATTTTAGAATAATATTCAGATCCAAACAAAAACTCAAAAAAATTTAGTCAGTAGCTGAACCTTTGACCCATAGTGGGTACCTATGGTTCATCGATAGATGGACGGCTCGTGGGTCCCCTTCATAGATTAGAATACCCAAAGTTGAGTCTTTGATGCGGGAACCATGGATGTGCAGAATGATCCATCGATAGAACGACAGATAGTAGTCCACACCGTGGTTCTACACTTCGGAAATTTTATGTGTGCATCTGGTCCACGGACTTCGACCTATGGTCCGTAGGTTGACCTATGGTCCACGGGTAGAGGTCGTAGGTCACTTTTGTGCTAGGTTTCAGATTTTGAACTCACACTTAGTGCTATATTTCAACAAACACATGGTCAAACTAGGGCTACACATGCATTTCCACTTATATTCTGATATTTTATCATTCTTAGGGCTCTGATCATTCAATTTTATTCACATTTACACAAAACCACTGAAAAACTCTAAGTAAAAACATCTAATTTAGACCTACTAATTGATTTATGTGGTTTTAATTTATAACACACTCACATACTCTCATTCCAAGGGTGTTTCTAACTAAAATTTGACATTCAAATAGGAGATGAACAACCCAATGTCAAGGTTCAACTTCGTGATTTCATGATTTGAAAAATGAACAGTGAATTCAAATTTGGGTTGAAATAGTTTACCTTACAAGTAATCGAAGTTGGTTAGTGTGTTACTGCAATGAAGATCCTTGAAGCACATGTGGCCTCACCCCACCACAAATAAAAGCAGTTGCCCTCAAATGCAAGTAATTAGAATCCCAAAGTAGATGCTAGTAATTAAGAGAGAAGGGTAGAGAAAGGTCATATCTACACATTTGCTTCATCTATCAGAGCATTGTTGCCTGCTGCATTAGTCTGAAACTCGACAATGGCCTCCGGGTTGTCATTATGCGTTTCATTGTGTTCCTTTGTTCTAGCTTCTGCAGCGACTTTAGCATCAACCATTCTATCCACGTCATAGGCCGCCAAAAAGGAATTTGTGGCTATGTATAATTTGCGTCTCCATGCAGGAATGGTTGTATCAATGGGAATCTTACCACTGGTACTTGCTTTCTTACTCTCCCTTCTTTCTTTGATCAATTCTGCTATCTTTTCGTCTCTTTTGAAATTTCTTGCTCTTACATGTCGGGGTAGCATGTCTCTTCCTTCTGCACTAGTTTGTGACGTGCTCACTCACTTAGGTTAGTTATTGAAATATGTGTATAAAGCAACTAATAGTGCAGGCAGGAAGGGTGAATTAAATGGCCTCTTGGCGCATCCCTGAAAACTTTCAGCGATAGCACATTTATCGCCGATTCTTAAAGTTTAAATAACGCAAATTCGCTGTTAATGAAAGGTGACAAGAGCAGTTAGGCGAATCACCGAGTGATTTAGCGAGCTAGGTCTATAGCACCAACGGCTCGCCAACTGACTTAGCATGCCTATGCTCTACGCAATTTCCAGCCTCAACCTCGCAACCCTTTAGTGCCGAATCGGATGCTAATGAAGTGCGACATAGCAATGAGATTCAACTCCGCACACAATTTGACACTTACAACAATTTAGACTTGCAAAGTGCAGTTATAGGTTTGGTAGGATGAAGAAATGATAGAAAATGAATGAATCAGAAAATTTAAACCTGAGGCTTGTAGAAATCGTCCAGTTTCTGCCCATTCGGCGATGTGCATTGGGTACGATCATTCACTCGAAGAAACGCCAAGTATCTAGTCTCTTCGCCAAATCTAACAGGACCCAACTCAAGTGAGGATCCCAACAGCGGTCTATATTGAAATCGCCAACATGCACTACAAGAAAACTGCTTATTAAAGACCAACATTTAGAGACGGGGTTATAATATGGTCCCTAATACTATACTTATAGGGACGGTATTTTTCTTCTAGTCTTTAATTTTAACTATTATTTTTGAAGTTAGCGAACACTCTAAATCTGGTTCATAAAAGAATAAACATCTCGTCCCTAATGATATATTTTTAGAGGAATTAAGTGACAATGTAAAAAGAAACAAAAAATGTATTTATTAACACCTCCTCGTTCACATAATAAAACCCCATCATTTCTATTTTAAAGCTTAGAAAGGGCATGGGCTCTCTAAATTCCTCTCTCAAAGTCGACAGTCTCATTTGGTTCTGTCTAAAGTGGCTGAAAATTCGCAAATCTGATGACAAGATATGTCTATTTGAAAAGGTTTGTCTATTTTCTTCGTCTTTTCATTTTTGGGTTTAAATCAATAT
>JAJOOH010000314.1:0-40316 GCA_029582605.1 Solanum gracilifrons | reverse complement strand
CCTCTATACTTTTGATGTAATTACTACAGGAGTTCACTATTGGTGTACTTCTATGTTTATAATACCAGTTAACTTTCTCAAAAAAAAAAAAAAGAAGATAACTCAAGAAGAAGAAGAAGAACTGAAAAGAAGAAGAAAAAAAAGAGTATACCTGGCGGCTGGCAGCAACTCGTGCGATGAAGGAGGAGAAGAGACGCGAGGCAGCGAGGGGAAAAGACCAAGAGGAGCAGCAACTCGTGGAGAAGAGACGCGAGGAGAAGAGATCGCAAGGAGAAAAAAAACGCGACTGATTGATGAAAGTTTGAAAATGGAAAAAAAAAACCTAATTTTGACTAATATTATTAAATCAAAGCTTTTTAAAAATTTAAAAACAAAATGGCGCCGCCATTTACGTCGCCATATCGTCGCCTTAGGTCGCCTTTTTGGGATCGCCGCGCCTCAGTGAAGAATGGCGAGAATGGCTCGCCTCACCTCGCCATATCGCCTTTGGCGAATGGCGCTCGCCATTCATAACACTGGTGAGTGCTTTATTCCTTTTATGTAGTTATTTTTACGTTCTTCACCCTTGACAAATCAGGTGTTACACATCATTCCTTCGCTCTTCTTGATTGTATACTGGTAGCTTTTGCACCAAAAAGAAAAATAGTTCTGCATGAATTTGATAGTTGATGTCTGAAGCTGAATCTGATTTCAGGTATCTCGATCATAATCAATTTTCTGGGAGGATTCCAGATGCCTTCTACAAACATCCTTTCTTGAAGGAAATGTGAGTGTTCATTTTTTGCTACTGACCATTCTTTGGCTTTGTGGAAATCCTAATAATATGATAAATTATGTCATAGGTACATTGAAGAGAACACGTTCCGGCCTGGTGTAAAACCAATTGGCCTGCACAAAGTGCTAGAACTTTCGGATGCAGATTTCCTTGTTTAGAAAAAGCTAACTCCTGTTATTTGTTCATGAGCAAAGTGTACCTAGGTTGTCGAAAGAAGCAGCCGGTCCCTGTTCTGTCAAGTATCTATTCTTTAGTTGCCAGATGAGAAAAAAAGGTTCCATCTTTTTTGTGCAAAGAAGTAATCAACCAAATTTAGTTGCGGTTGCTGTAGTTAAATAGTACCACGTTATGAATCATTATTAAGTAATTGCGACATACGTCTCAATCAGTTCTCACTTGCCTTGAATTCTTGCATTTGGTTTTTGATTATGCATGATGCGATTTCAGAGTTAATATGAAAGGGTAGAGAATATGCTCTGATTTGACAGGTTTTGGATAGGTTTTTAATTTTTTCGTTAAATGATACAAATACATACCTAAATTATCGTATTATTTTTTTGAGTTTCACACCCTAATTATAGTTATTATCTATGTGCAAAAACACTTCGCTGAGTAGCTGATGGTATGCATGCTTTATTAGGTGCCAAAGTGGCACTCCATGTGGATAAATATTTTCACTGGAATAGGTTAAAAACAATGCTTAAGAAATAATCTATGTATAATTAATGTAATCATTACTAATACAAGCATTCTTAATGCAAGTCATAGTTAATTTACTCGATTTAACATTATTCTTATATACTCTACCAAATGATCTCAGTGTGTTTTAATTTATTCACTTTTTTTTTATTTCTATATAGTCGATGCAAATTTAGATAAAAATAGTGTTTACCGAAAAATTGTACAATTGAATTTGTTACCTAAACATCGGCCCGAAAGCGGTGTATCAATATAGGTGATGATGGTGCTCTCAGTTAGAAGTCTATAAGCATTTGTGTCATCTTTTGATCCTTCTATTTATGATTTTAGAGATTTCACTCATTTGCTCAAAACTCTTTTTTTGCATCTTCAAATCTTAAGAACATCAAATTATTCAAATCTGCAAACCTTCAACATCTCCAAATCTTCTTCTCCAGTAATCATTTATCATGTCTTCATCTTCAAACTTTTAGAGATCATTTCAAATTTTCTTTCTGGTGTCGTTCCAAAATGAAATTGGAGATATTAAAATGGGTTGAAATAGAAATTGAGTTGGGTTTTGATCCGTCCAAGTTTACTTTGGACTCAAATGGGCTTAAACACAAATTGACTCTTGACCTGCCCAATTTGATCTGATTAATCCCAATAATTTTAATATATTGTTATTTAAGTTTTAAAATCACAATTTGAATTTCAACTCAAGAATTTTTTTTTAAAAAAAAGTTACAAATGGATAGATAAATCCTAAAAGATATAAAATAGATAGTAATTCATTTCTTCATTATAGAAACATACCTTACATCAGTGCAAATAAAGAGTCTTAAAACAAATTAAAATTAGAGATTAAATTGAATTCAATCGAGGATTCTCTTAAAATGGATTAAGACTTGAAATTTGACCACAAAAGTCGGTCAATCTTTCTGTATTGAGCATCTAATTTTGCTTTATCCCCTAATTTCATGCGAGAAGGAATTATGAATTTGACCTATCAAGAAAAGAAAGCCATCATTTGCAGCTTAAACCACGATTTTGATAGGAACGGGATCAAAAAGTTTGACATCTACTATATAAATATATATATATAATTATTTTAATTATATATAAATAATATAATTTTCCGTCGAAGGAGATTCGGATGAACCCTTAGGCTCCACCCCTGCATGTAGTGTGACCGGACAATAGTGGGATGATGCATCATAGTATTTCAAGATTTAGAAACACTTTTGAATCACATGAAAGACTTCACTAAAACATATGTTAAGATCTCTCATACTATGCCATCAGAGAAACGTTGATGAGTCTCCACAACTCTGAAGCGAATGAGAGAAATCAAAAAAAGGAAATTAATCAAAATAGTAGTCTTATAGCTCATAAAAATCATTATGTGCCGAAATTATTTATTTTTAGAGAAATAAAATCTAAGGATAAAATAATATAGTTAATTTTCTTTTTGGGATAATTTTTTAAGAATACAATTAGGTTAAAGGGGAACTTTCGCAAATAGTCACTATAATAAACTTAATTATGTTCCATAGCTATAGTTTGCATAGTTACGGGTTGTACCTATTGTTTAAGCTGTCTCGTTTGTATAATTTGCAAGTTGTATAATTCACGGATACATTTGTATAATTTAGTTATTTTTGTATAAACTCGAAATAACGAATTTATATAATTACAAACATCAGAAGTGTAAACAGTTATACAAATTATGTTATATAAATTCCAAATTATACAAAAGTTATACAAATTATATTACAAATTCCAAATTATACAAACGTGCGAATTATATCTATCAGTGTCACATAAATTGAGATAATTAACAATTTAAAAGACATACAAATTTTGATTGACTCATGTCTATCAGTGTCACATAAATTGAGATAGAAGGAATAACATATCTCATTTAAAAATAACATAAAAAGTATTATAAAACACAATAATTGACTACTAAAAATATTTAAATGACATAAAAAATTTGGTTGAATCTCAAAATTATATTGATGCCATATAAATTGAGGCAGAATAAGTTACATGTACTATTTGAAAATTATATAAAAATATTATAAATTACAATAATTAGTAACTTTAAATATTTATAAATTATAGAAAAATTGTTTGACTCTCGATATTTATTTATATCACATAAATTGAGACAAAAAAAAATTAACATATACTGGGCCCGTGCTGGCACGGGCACCAATATCTAGTATGAAACATAAAAATATCCTTTTTAGAGTAATTAATTAATGCATAACATTCTATTTGCTACTCCCTTTGTTTCTATTTATATGTCACCATTTTAGATTTCACGTGCATTAAAAAAACTAAGTAAATTTACTATCTACCCTTATTTAATTTTTTTTGAACTCAAGTTTTCAATCTATGAATATGAATTAATTTATGTTGATTAATAAATTTGGCCTATGAACATGAATTATTTACTTAGCTTTTCTATGTTGGTCAAATATATATTTTCAAGGCTAATAACTCACAAGGGTAAAATAGGAAGAATATTGTAATTTATGCATTGATTTTATAAAATGACAAGTATTATAGATCAACTATTTATAGTAAGGATGTCATATAAAAATGAAATACTCATGGTATAACATTAGCTTCATTATTAATTATCATTTAACATTTTCTCCATTATTAATTATTCCTAAGTATTTTTTGTACTCACTCTATTTCGAGTTTGTGAGACAATGCACACTTATTAAGAAAAACATTTAAGGACATAATTTAAACAATACTTTCTATTACTGTCCTTAGTGAAATCATAAATGTAACTTTGTAAATAGTGCATTTTATCTCATAGAAAATATCAAACTTCACAATAGGAAAGGGCAAATATGAAAAAAATTTCAAACATCCATCTTAAACTTTGAACAATGAACCCCCAAACCCCCCCAAAATTTTTTTTTTTAGTTAATTTGGAATAGAGGGAGTATTTACTAATCCTTGCATGAACCAAATATTTTAGCTTTGTGGACGAAGAGTTCAAAATTTAAGTTTTTGGGTTTGAATTAAGATCTTTTAAAAGAATGAATTCTATTCGATTTGTTTATAGTTTTGAATCGAGCACTAAGATTACATTCTTGTTTGTTATTTTTATATTTATATTTAGTGTGTTAAAAATGAAAGTCATTAATTTCAAATTGATGTTGAAATAACAAACTAAATTGTAAAACAAACACCTGATTTGCTTTTTCCAAATATTCCAAATATTATCTATTGATGACTAATATATGTGGGAAATTTTTTTCATTCCTAGGAGATGATTGCAACAAACTCAAACAACATATTCAGTATAATTCCACAAGTGAAATCTGAAGAGGATAGCATTTACGCAAAAGTTACCCTACCTTGAGCGACAAAAGGGTTTTCGATTGGCTCAAGAAAATAACAGGAGTGAAAAAACCTATAATATGCTCAAACCACATTATGAAATGGTCTATTGATGTATGAAAGAACATGATAGAGGAACCATGTTTTGTTATTGAGGCAAATTCTTCTAATCATCACTCTCTAAACTCTAATAAAAAACCAAGCTGACTTATCTAAGCTTCTTTAAGGTAGGATTTCCAATTTTGGTAGGAAAAAGAATATAATAGTCACTACATATTGAGACTAGAAAAACTAAGGGCTCGTTAGGTTGGGGAACAAGTTATCCCAGGATTGTTATCCTACCCTCAATGTTGGACAAAAATAACACTACAATCCCGGGATAAGTTATCCTGCAATTTATACCAACCAAACTTGAATGAACTCATTCCATAATAAATCCCGAGATTAGTTATCCCTCGTACCAAACGAGCCCTAAGGTCTTAGACCTCTCATGAAACAAGAAACTTTCACCATCCTTGATATGAGAGAACTCTCAAACAAATTGAAAGAGAAACATTTCAAGTTGTGATCTCTTTGATCAGCCACTCTAAAGCAGGATAGGCAAAGTACAATACTAGGAAAGATGGGAGTCCAAAGAGAATTGTGATCAGTAAGTAGAGCGCTAGGACGGCTGCACACGAAGGTATTGCAAACATAACAAGCAAAAGAAGCACGAGAACTAACGGAAACTTGGATGTAATGCGGATAAAGAGATCGAGGGACTTGTGAAGAGAAGAGTGGGCCCTCTGGGATGCAGGTGTACCACTAGTATGGTTATAACTACTGGTGCTCGATCCTGGAGATCCTAGACGATGAACCCTCCTATAATTCATGACAGAGGTGTTGTTCCCCGTAACTGAAGTGCACCGGACGGGCATTTCTTGTTGATGATCCCTACATATGGTAGATTGAGATTTCCCCCTGTCACCATTTTTGCTTTCCACCATCCAGAGGAGGAGGAAATTCTTGCTAGGAGATTTGAGATTCCCACTCAACGCCAACCGAAATGTCAGCATATTGCACCATGGGCAGGAAATGAATAATGGAATCTGGACCTGTTGAGTGGAGAACTTCCAAGAAGCTGATTTAAGCCCCAACAGACAGTGCTTGCAAAGTGTGTGACCACACCACAAGACATAGGGGATGTTTTCGACAATGTTAAAAGACTCCCAGCATATTGGGCATTCAAGCCCTTCTTCCTCGCTGCTGGCATTAGAATAGGCATCATCGTCATCTGAGAATTCGCGGCAAGCTTGACTGGGCGTACCACATTCCTTCTTCTGTCCAAAGCTTGTGATGGCATTTGAAATAGATCTCCACATATCAGGGGGTAACTTAAATCGCTATTGCTGACAATTACTTGAGTTTGGAACTTGGCATGTACTTGAAAGATGAACCACTGACCTTCAAAGGAGCATCTTGGTTCAGTCTTAAAAACTTCTTGCTTCTCTTCTGAACCTGAATTACACTGAAGATAACGAGTCATGAATCTACCATCTCAAGATAATAGCAAATTCAAAAATCACAAGCAATTATACATAAACTAAGAGGTGGATTATGTTTACACCTCTCATTAATGAAGGTCTCTCAGATAAAGTGCAAATACAAACTGTTGCACTTTATTGTCCCATTTTGAATTAACTACCAACAAAATACAGGAATACTTCATTCTCTACAGAACTCGCAAAATCAATCATCTAGCATGCACACAAACAAACCGGCTCCCGGCAGACTGAAAATGGATATTACCTACCTGGCTAAGAGGTGTAAATTGAAATAAAGGTCAAACAAATTGCTCTTCATCAACTGTTTCTAAAGTATAAGGAACAAGGCTTTCCAAATGGGTGACACACCTTTTGTGCTATTGAGGGATTCAAATTGAAGGAAAGCAGCGAAACCACTTTCAAAATCATTAACATCATAAAAATTCGTCTGTCAGGACTGCTTCTTGGCATAGAAATGCCTCAGCACAATGCCTTGTATAATAATATGTCAAGTTACCACAAGAAGAGAGGTCAACAAAAAACTTAAAATTATCAGTTATATCACACAGTTGATCTTACATCCATATATGATTTGATACATTATCTGCAACATTTCCCTCTACATATACATTACTACTACATACCAAACGTCTTTTGAAACCGAGAAACAGCATATAATTAGTATTTCACCCTTATAAGTTTTTGACATTAGTTACATTTTGTGACATCGAAGGGTGTGGTCCAGTGGTCAATAAAGTGTGTTGACAACTATGAGCTCTCAATATCAAACCCCAGCAGCAGTGGCAAAAACACTAGCTGATTTTTTCTCATTGTCCAAGCTTTGGTCAACAAAGTTACCCTCTGTGCTAGAGGGCGTAGTAGGTACTATGTGGAATTAGTCAAGGTGCAGGCAAGGGGGTCTGGTAACCACAATTATCAAAAAAGTTTATTTATAGTTTTTTGATTACCGGAAAATCCTCGAGGGATAGTTAGTTCACAAGTCGAAACTCGGAAGGTAAATAGGTCTGCGCTTCTACCGTTTTCCACTTAAACATCAGGCTTTGGTCCAAACTCATGACATTCTTCACATTCTAATTTCACTTTGCACAGTCAGTAGGGAAAATTCTTGATTATCCACCTCAAAATGTGCCCCGAATAGGCAGTTCAAGCTCCCCAACAAATTAAGCTAACAAAAGGCAAATATGCAGAAGGAAAAATCATGACAAAAGAATCACGTTGGTTTCGAGCATTATGGGCACACCAAATTCAGAATTTGAGAAAGTTTCAACGTGTTTTCTCTTTGTCTCAAAAATAAAGAGTATTTTGTTGTAAGGTTATTCTATCAGGTACTCTGGGAATAACTATAGTTTGGCCAAGTAACTCGAAGACCTTGTTGGCCACATTTTTACCCACGTGACTCCTTCACTCGTTTGCTATAACTTGGAACAGGTTTCATTCATTTCAAATGCACCAATTTCAGAATTCGACAAATACTCTCAAACCTGTTTTCTCCTCTCAAAATAGAGTATCTTTTCAAAAAATTAGGTGTTAGGGAAAATAATTACAGTTCTATGTCTAATTTTATCTATGTAACCTGTTGGCATAGTGAAATTGCTTATCACTACTCATGAACTAGGCCACATCAACAGAATCACGTAAATTGTATGCCTCCTTTATTTGTTTTAGTTACCCTTATTACAACAATAACAACATACCTAGTGTAATCTCACAAGTGCGGTTGTACTCTGACCTTACCACTACCTTGGGAGGTAGAGAGGTTGTTTCGGATTAACTTTAGTTACCCTTTTTACAACAACAGCAGCATACCTAGTATAATCCCACAAGTGAGGTTGTACACAAAACTTATCACTACTTTGGGAGCTAGAGAGGTTGTTTCCGATATACTTTAGCTACCCTTATTACAACAACACCAACATACCTAGTATAATCCCACAACTGCAGTTATACTCAGACCTTACCACTACTTTGGGAGGTAGAGAGGTTGCTTCGGATTAACTTTAGTTACCCTTATTACAACAACAACATACTTAGTGTAGACCCACAAGTGAGGATGTACACAGACCTTGCCACTACATTGGGAGCTAGAGAGGTTGTTTCCGATAGACTTTAGCTACCCTTATTACAACAACAACAACATACCTAGTGTAATCCCATAGGTGCAATTGTACTCAGACCTTGTGCCTTGGGAGGTAGAGAGGTTGTTTCGAATTAACTTTAGTTACCCTTTATACAACAACAACAACAACATACCTAGTGTAGTCCACAGGTGAGGTTGTACACACACCTTACCACTACCTTGGGAGCTAGAGAGGTTGTTTCCGATAGACTTTAGCTACCCTTATTACAATAACTACAATAACATATCTAGTGTACTCCTACAAGTGAGGTTGTAGAAAGACCTTACCAGTAGCTTGGGAGGTAGGGAGATTGTTTACGATAAACTTTAGTTACCCTTATTACACAACAACATACCTAGTGTAATCTCACAAGTTGGGTTATATGCAGACCTTACCACTAAGTTGGAAGGTCTGTAGGCATGAGTTCTCAGGTACGCTGTCAATCTAAATTCCTGGTCGTCTTTTTCAATTGTACTTGTTTTAACGAAAAAAGAATAAAGAAAGTCCCGAGGAGCGGAACAACTTCCAACTCCCCCAAATACAAGGGAGCAGCGCACTGCTCTCAGCCTGTTGTAACAACAAAAGAAAACTCCACATAGCGGAAAAGAAAGTTACCTTATTCCTAGAACGGAATATAGCTACTTTACTTACTATTATAAGTGGATGACTATAGTAGATACATCTGGCTTTCTTTATTTAAATAGAAGTCCTAAGCTTTAAGGTGGGGAGGTTATTTTCGATAAACATTAGTTACCCTTATCATCTATGTCTCAATTCCAACCTATTCCAACCTAGTTGGGTTCAGCATTTGTAAATCCACTCTATCCATTTAAATCCAGATTTTGCAAATCATAGTCATCTGAAAGCTTAAATGAAGTAGACTCAATTATTGTGGTAAATTAGCATCATCTCTTAATAACGAATCAAAAATTAAATTTAAGATACAAAAACAAATCTTCAATTCCACATACTTAGCTAATCAATTGTACGGCATCAATCACAAGATTCTTACATAAATCGGATGCAAACAGCAAAATTCGAAATAAAAACTGATGCAGATTAATTCAAAATACAATTTGGAAACGAAATTGGCCAAAAATCGAACAATCTCAGTTTGCAGTTTCACAAAAAAAAAAAAAAAAAAAAACTGTTTGAGAAAGTGAAGAAACTTACTTGTATATAGAAGAATAGAAAAAGAAAAGAGAGATCAGAAGAGAAATGAATTCTCTTTCGTCTCGTCACTTTCTGCTTTCGGAGAAAATTGAAATTTGTGAGATTTTATCGTACAACATTTACCAGAAGACACGCTCATCCAACTACAAACGGTGTCGTCCATTTCCTTTCGTTTTCTTGGTGAGGTGGAATTTATTTTATTTCTTTCCGAAACTTAACACATGTTATCATTGTGGGTAGGGAGTGCAAAAATTGAACTGATCGATAAATTGAATCAAATTTTTTCTTATTGATTTATTGCTATTGGGTTATTAGGTTAATCGTTTTGTAAAAAAAATATCGAGTTATAAGTTTGGTTTTGGTTTTTTAATATTGTGTTATTGGATAAGTCGATAACCCATTAAGACAATAGTAATTTAGTAGTTTATCCTACATAAATATAAATATTAATCTCACATTACTAGTTAATGTCTTTGTCCTTTAGCATTCAAGTCACACAACTTCACATTGTACAAAACGTCAAAACTAAATTAAGAACCCCTATTCCTCTTAATTTCTCTTTGTTTATATAGTTCTTTCCATGTTAGTTATTATTATTTTTCTATTTTATGAGCATTTTGTAAAGTAACATTATTATTTTGTCGCGTTAAATAATTGGAGAAGTCATATATTTGTTTTATAAACATTTTCTTATTGGTTAAACAAAAAACTGAATTGTTCAAGGATCAAAACCAAAAATAAAAACAAATTGAACCGTTAAGAATCAAAACCAAAAACATATAAAAATATCTTATTGATTTAACATATTTAAAAATAAAAAATCGATAAACTAACTGATAATACTTAAATCAAACCGAATCAACCGATGCACATCTCTAACTCTGCATGAACGAACTACATAGTTCAAATGAATTCTTAATATCTTGTGTAATTTAACTTACAAATTAGAAAGGAAGTGAAATCGTATCCTGAGATTCAAGTTAAAAATATTTATAAGTATGAACCTATAAGATTCCAAAAATTGAACCGGTCGATAAATTGAACCAAAAAAAATGTTATTGATTTATTGCTATTGGGTTAATCGTTTTGTAAAAAAATATATCAAGTTATAAGTTCGGTTTTGGTTTTTTAATACTGTGTTATTGGGTAAGTCGATAACTCATTAAGACAACAGTAATTTAGTAGTTTACCCTACGTAAATATTAAATTTTAAGTCTCACTGTCTTACTAGTTAATGTCTTTGCCATTTAGTATTCAATTCACACAAGTTCATATTGTATTAAACGTCAAAACTAAATTAAGAACCCTATTCCTCTTAATTTCTCTTTGTGTTGTATTTGTATCCCTTTTCATGTTAGTTATTATTCTTTCTATTTTATGAGCAGTTTGTAAAGTTGCATTATTATTTTGTCGCGTTACGTTATTGGAGAAGTCATATATTTATTTTATAAGCATTTTCTTATTGATAAAACAAAAAACTGAACCGTTCAGGACCAAAACAAAAAAATTGAATCATTAAAGACCAAAACAAAAAACCGATAAAAATATCTTATTGATTTAACATATTTAAAAATAAAAAATCGATAAACTAACCGATAATATTTAAATCAACCGAATCAACTGATGCACATCCCTAATTCTGCATGAACGAACTACATAGTTGAAATGAATTCTTAATATCTTGTGTAATTTAACTTACAAATTAGAAAGGAAGTGAAATTGTATCTTGAGATTCAATGTAAATTAATATGAAAAAACTTGTTTTATTTTAAAAATATTTATAAGATGAACCTATAAGATTCCAAATTGAAGGTGTGAAAGATAATTGATGAACTGATGGAGGGTTGACACCGGAAATCAGAGATGAATTTAGGATTTAAAAATTGTTGAGTATTGTTATTTTAGGTATAGATAACCATTAGCCACATAAATGAACAGGAACATATGTGTTTGTAGGTTAGGTTTTGGTTAATTTAATTAGGTCTTTTATTAAAAACAAAACTACTTTAATTTAATATTTTACGTTTGATTTAGATTATGTTCTACAATATTTGTTTTTTAATTTTTTTTAATGAAAGACGACCTCAAATACAAAAAATTGCTTAGAAGGTAGTTTAATTATTACATATGTGACTAGAGGGAGTTGTTCGGATGGTAAGCACCCCTCACTTCCAACCTGAAGGTTGCGAGTTCGAGTCACCAAGGAAGCAAAAAGGGGTGGGAGCTCCTAGGGAGGGTTAAAAAAAATATTTAAAAAATAATAATAATAAAAATTATTACATATGCTTTGTTTGACTGTATTATTTACCTTTATTATTTTTGGATTAATTTTTTTTATATTAATTATAGAATGATATGATAATTATTTCAATCTTGTGGTTCTAAATTAAAATTATGTCAAATGTAGAATTTTGGGCTAAAATCATTCCTAAAGTATAATCCAAACTTAAGATACATCCTTATGTTATAAATGTAAACAAAAAACATTATTTAACTATCCTAAACTTAGCAATAATCATCCTTTTGTTAACTTTTGTTAAAAAAATAACAATTGAAATAAAAACTAACAGCTGAAATAATAAAACGCGTGGATGTGACTTTTTTCTCTCTCTAAGTATTATTTTCCTTAGGTCAAACACATAAGTAGACCCTTAAATTTGTCTTTAAATTTCATTTTGGCACTCTAACTCAATCTTGTTCCATTTTAACCCTTCAACTCCAATTTTTATGTTCAATTTTGGCACTACTAAGTGATGTGACAGAGTGTGTGCATCACACTTTCTCTAACAGAGTATAAAACAAAAAAAAGTTTTTTTTTAAAAATAAAATAAAAGATTACCCTTCAACTCTATTTTTTTTAGGGATAAGTGTTTGAAAAATACCCCAACTTTGGTCGGATTTGCTGTTGCGATACTAAACTTTCATAAGGACCTATTACCTCCCTAAACTATTTAATACCGTATTTTAAACCTATATATTTGCCTACGTGGACATAAAAAATAATGCAAAATTATAAACAGTAATGTGTCCACGTGGGAACATATATACCTTTAAAATACACTATTAAATAGTTCAGGGTGTAAAAAATACGGTATTAAATAGTCTAGGGAGGTAATAGGTCCTCATGAAAGTTTAGTATCGCAACAACAAATCCGACCAAAGTTGGGGTATTTTTCAGACCCTTATCCCTTATTTTTATGTATCATTTAACACAAAATACTATTTTATGATTTCTTTATTTCTATATATGTTATTCAACTGCAATTTTGCATTTTAAAAATCGGCATTCATCCGTTAGTTATTGTAAAAAATTAAAATTGACGGATGATCATTGATTTGTTTTTTTTTTTAAAGTAACAATTTCTTTTTAAGAGTTTCTCTATATTTTTGCGTGAAAAATAACCGACAAAAGTGCGTCAATTATCTTTCTTAAGAAAATCAATGACAACCCAACGAAGTCTATCGAGTTTCAACATTTTTTTGTAGTTTAATTAATTAGCAATGAACATGAGTTTTTTTTACTCGTATTAGTTGAATGAAAAACCAGAAAGATGATATTTGAGTTAGTCCAAATAGATTAGATATGAAAAAAAATATGTGGTCTTATTTAATTTAATTAATTGTTTAAAAAAGAAAACCAACACACTTTCGTCGATTATTTTTTCACACAATAATGTACAAAAACACTAAATTTTTTTATTTTTTTAAAAAAAATGATGTTCATCCATTTTATTATTCTTTTTAAATAAAAGATATGACGTTGATTTTTAAAATGAAAAAAATGGAAATGAAGAACATAAATAAAAATAAAGAAATCATAAATTTAGTATTTTGTATTTAAATGATACTATATAAATTAGAGTTGAAGGATTAAAATGGAACAAGGCTATGTTAGCATGCCAAAATAAAAAATGGGGGGAAGTTAGAGGAGTTGTGTATGTGTTTTTAATTGGTTTTTGTGCCATGTCATGTCATGTGAAGTACACACATCCCACTTTATTGATTCTTTGGAAAGAAGTATCAAAATGGAACATAAAAATTGGAGTTGAAGGGTTAAAATGAAACAAGATTGAGTTGGAGTGTCAAAATGAAATTTAAGGACAAAGTTTAAGGGTCTGCATATGTGTTTAGCCTTTTTCTTATATGTGTTTAAGTTCACTGTGTATGTTGCTTTTTGCAGTTTTTCTTATGTTTTGCCCAAAAGAATTTACTGATTTTTCCTATTGATTTTTTGCTATTACTATTGGTTTACCAATTTTTTTTTTTATTGTTTACTACTACTAGTTAACCAGTTTCACTATTGTATTGTTGTTTTTAGCTAATTTGGTCTTGTTTTACTGTTTTTTGTTGTTTTTCTATTCATTTATCAATTTTTTGCTATTTTATTCTATTGCATTGTTGTTTCCAGCTGGTTCAGTGTTGTTAAGCATCACATTCTGCAATGCATCAATGTTTAATTTTCAAAAATATTCTATTGAAAATAACTCCTTGTAACTTTGAAGTAGCTAAATTTAATTTATATGAAATATGCCTTCAATTTCTTTCAGACATTTTATCAAATAGGTAAGGTACATTTTACATTGCCATAACAGATCTTGGCCGTGGTTATTGCTACTTGTGCTTAACAAATATAATAGTTCTTTCGAGACGATAAGAATAACGAAAATAAAAATTAGCATCCTAACCTTTCATAAAGTCCACCTCTTTCGATTGGAGCAGATTATTTTTCTGCTTGAAAGCATACAAGAAAGTCTAGCTATTGTTTCTGAAGGATGAAGATGATAGAATATGGAGATTTTGGGGGAAGTCACCTGCTTGGCATGTCATTATTTCAACCTTTAGTTTTTTAACAGAAGTTAACATAAAGGTGTTTATTGTAAAATTTGAGATGGTTAAAGGATGTTTTTTATTTAGAATTATAGCAAAAGGATGTATCATAAGTTTGAGTTATACTTCATGGATTATTTAAGCCCAAAACTCTCAAATGTATCAAAATAGTTTTTTATCACAATCCAAAATTGGGGTGATGACACTTGCCTTATTCCACCAAGACAAGTCAGTCTAAAATCCGATTAAATAGATAAATGCAGAAATAAAGCGGAAATGAGATTTCAATATAACAAAACAAGCGGATACCTTAATCAAACTCATTAAACCCTCAAAACCTGAATATTGTCACGTGTACAAGCCACTATTGTATTACAATAGTAGTGAAGAAAATACAAGTCTCAATGTCATTGTTTTCAGAATAGAACAAGTCCATAAAAAGGAGAAGAGGGTCCGCTGAGATGACAAATAGATACCTCACAAGTCTCCACAAAAAGCCTAAGACAAGAAGAGAAGATAGAGATTATCACGATGATCCGAGCTCGTAAGCTACACAAACGTAGAAGCAGGAGTGAGTACCAAACAACATGATACTCAACAAGAAAATCGCTAAACACAAGGTAAAGAAGGGAAGAATACAGATACTCCTATCACACCCAACTGAACCTCCACAACTACAACCTGCACAAAATTCAGCCCAATCTAACAGTCCACAATTCACAAAGAACATAGTTTAATAACAACACCTTAACAGTACAAATCATCAACATCAAGTTCATGGATGGACTAGAGCCATGCCTGAGGGCGTCTAAATGTGTCCTTCTGGATAGTCGGACATTGAGATTACCTAGCCATTTGATGGGCTGTGAAGAATAAAATGAGAGTCCATACATGAGAATCATGCAGGAAAAGTGGGTTGGAGCCTACTTCATGAACAAGCTGAGCTTGAAAGTTGATAATGCTACACACACCACTAACATGAAGTAGGACCTGAGTGCAGGCTTTTTTGCGAAAGACCGTAGTTTTAAGAAAAAGGTGAGGTCATCCATCGGTGTGTGAGGGGAACGTCTGCCAAACCACTCATAGGGAGGAATGATGCTAAAGTATTGTGGTAAGGAAATAAATCAAGATGAGATTAGCTGAAGCATCAGAATTGGATGGGTATCCAAGTTTACAAATGAAATATTTCCAAGAGTAGAAGGTCGAGCTGGGAAAGACTATAAATGGGAGTGTTGTGTAGGCCTTGCCATAGGTCAGCCGAGAATTGAGAGCACCTAGAGGGTCCTCCCCATATGCCACTCGAGAATTGGGAGCACCAAGTTGATCCTCACCATAGGCTTAGCGTTCGCGTATCGAAGAGCTACAAAAGGGAAGGGAGTGTTCTAGACGAAGAGTCTTGTTTAGAGATAAATGTGAACGACGACACTTTGATATGTGTGAAGTACTTTCCATAAGTACGTCCTAAGAAAGTGCAAAATTCCTACAGGTGTGGAACACATGATGAGCCAAAGGTGCCATGTTGTAGCGTGAGTGCCAAAGGTTGGGTTGTATGCCAATTAGGATAGAATTATGTTTGTGAAAGGACCATAAGGGTATGAGTGGCATGGATGCCACATTGAGGGATGCCTACCTTCTCGTCTAATTAGGTCGAGGTATGTTTGTGCTATTGAAGCTAATGTCTAAAGGGAATGGATGTCTTCCAATGAAAGTAAGACATAGTGGGACTGCGAGTTATCCATGGGGGGTACTCAGAATCTAGACCGGGCTAGATATGTCAAGGACATTCTTACGGGGCCTCCAGTTCTCTAGTTTTATTTGCGGTACTAGATAGTTTGCACCATGATGCGTCCATATACTAGGTTGGGTTGAAGATGCTAAGGACATGCTTGCGGGGCCTCCATTGCTTTAGTCTTGTTTGCGACACTGGTATGATTGATAGTGTATTGCTAAGTTATCCAACGAAATAGGTAAAGTCACTAATCAAAACATAACATTAGGGAAGACAATAATCATAATACCAATCCAAATCATAAAGTCTTATAAGAAGAGCTCATTCAAACCATGACTCATGCATATGTGAGAAAATCATTTCACCACTCATGACTATCTAAGTATGTCAGTAAACCTTTCAAAATTTTAATGCTTGTCTCAAAAGCAACCTTAGATCATAAAAATCCTTCTTATAAGAAGATACATAACTTTCATAACTCATATTCATAACTTCATCAGTTTCTTCAAAAATTCATAGTCAAAAACATGAATAATGCATGGGTCTTATAGAAATCAATTGAAAATTATGTAGTTTAATCAATACACGCATAGAAAGATTGAAATTGAACAATAAAATCAACATCAATTAAGACCCATGAAGATCACATAAAACCCTAAGCAATTTAGGTGAGATTGAATTGGAAACTTAAAAATCCTTTGGGGAACATTGGATGAATGAAATCCAATGGTGAAATCTCACATACCTTGATTTAAGATCCCAAAATCAATGAAGTAAAAAGAAAGACTTGAAGCTTGAACCCTAGATTTATTCGTTGAAAGAGTTTAGAGAGGATGAACTTGGATGGGAATTGGGAATTTGAGAGAATGAAAGAGTTTGGGTAGAATCATGAGTTTAAAGGTAGTTATAGGTTTTAGAATTAAGGTCAAAACGACATAGTATAGGTATTAAATGAAAAGGGAAAGACCTAAATACCCTTAAAAATATCTGTCTAATGGCTTCTACGGTTTGGATCGTCCTGGTCAACTATAGAACCAACTTTAGAAACCAAAAATTTCATTAACTTCCCACGAGACCAATCTACGATCCGTCGTTCAGTCTATGCTTCGTAGACCCTTCCGTAGAACCGAACTTTAAGTCCAATATTTTACTAATTCAGGTTCATTCTACGAGTTCCATTTACGACCCCTCCAAACTCTTATGACTCGTCCTTGTTATTCGTAGGTCAAACTTCAAAAACTTTAAATTTTCCAAAAACTTAGCTAAACCTGATAACGCTCAAAAGTCCTTCTTAAAACCAACTAAAAGGGATGTCGGTCATAGTCAATAAAAACCCAATGAAGAGTCGGGGTCGAATCCCATGGAGAATGGTATATTGTGCACTGTGTTGTTGTTGTTCTACATTGCTCTTTATTTTATTGTTGATTACTCTTATTATTTGTGGGTTGATATTTTGGTAACTATTTTGAGTGTTCCAACATGGTTTCCATTATTTTGTTTAGTTTTGAGTACTATCTTGCCTACTCTTTATTATTTTATTTTGTTGTGGATCACATTAAATTAGTTTTGGCTACTATATTTCATACTCTTTGTCATTTTGTTTTGTTATGGATCACATTAAATTAAGTGATTAGCTTATAGTTCTTTTACTTTATTTATGGTGAAGTTATATATACATGATATTTAGATTATTAATTAATAGATGATTTTTGATTGCCTGAAACCACTTGTTTGCTAGGATTTAGTAATTTACTTGTCGTTCCTCTTGTTTATGTCATTGTTATTGTTTTGTGTTCACATTTTAGTTAAATTGGCCAATAAGATAATCTCTCCATCGGTTTTGGAGTTTGAATTTAGTTGGAGTAAAAGATGGAAATTTAGTTTAAGTTGTATTATATGCTATACTTTACAAGTTAAAATTGGCCGATGATGAAATTACCGTCGTTTTCCAAGGCCTCCCATGTTCATATGACGGATTTTATTTATTTTAGTTAATATTTATTCATTACTAATACTTTAACTAAGTGTCTTTACAGGTATTCGGAGTTGCTTTTCGAGGAAGCTACTCGAATGTAGTTCGAATTATAATTTTTTATTCATTATTGTGTATATTATTGACGTTAGACAAACCTTAGGTCGTTTCTTATATTATTATTTTATTTTATTATTTTCTTATATTTCATGTTTATTATACTTGTACAATGTGTTATCTCCTTCTCAATTGAAAAAATGAATTCAGCCGGGATCCCATAGTTGTGGATTTCGACGGATGCCTAGTACCTTCCCTTCAGAACAACTTGAAATCTTACCTAGAATCGATTGGTTTTGTAGACATTTTTTAAGTTAATTTATTAATTAATTTCCTAGTTTTCCTAAAGTTAGATGGCAACTCCCTTTCCCTTTTGAAAATTCTTAAACTTTTTAAATTGAATTAATTTTTTAGAGTCACCGCGACATTGCGCCCTTAGGGATGTCAACAGTCTTAGGTGGGGAAGCCTCTAAAAGGGAATCAATGGTCGACAACAAGATCACTGGAGGTGGCAGTAAAGGCTCAACTGGGGCATCAATTCCCGTCTCAGCAGTCAGAGGGATTGGGGAGTTTGAAGTGACTCCACTAGAACCAACCAGTGAATCCTCCTGAAGGGATCGCTCTAGGGTCGCCTAAAGATTGACCTCATCGGTCTCTTGCATCTCAGTCAAGTTTTAAGCAATCCCATGTTTCTTGTTCCTCAACTCTTCTTCGTTTGTCTCCTCGGCCAACTCATCCTCGTCCCTCTCACTCTCATCCTCTACAACATCAACACTCACAACAAACTCAGGATGATCACTTAGAATAGGTACAATACTCAACATATAAGGCATGGAATTGGTGCATTTGATAGGGAAACCTCGCCCCAAAGCATGTATATGTCCGTAGACTACAAGTGAACCACCTCCACTCGTAGGGTAGAAGATCACCCTTTATGGTGTCTAGTGCACAAGAGCTACCCTTAGCCTTCTCTCAAGCCTCTAATCTCACTGTGAGGTCATCCAACCTCACACTATGACTCTCAACCATACCCTCACACTTGACCGCTCTCTATATTAGTGGATCTAAGGCCTTTTGAATGGCCTGGGCAATGATCTTGGGCATGTCCGTCTCAATCGGGGGGACTCTAACATCTGTCAACCAGGCAACACTGCCCATCTGGTAAATCAATGCCTAGGTCAAGGGGGGGGGGATATGGAATAGGAGAGGCGAAAGGTCTCACAGCAGTATAAACATTAGTAGATACAGAGGCAGTAGGGGCAACATTAGAGAAAGGTACATCAGAAGGTGTAGAAAGATATGTCTGCTCCACAGAAGGAGCAAGTATGCTAGCCTCTGCTGCTAGTGTAGTGGGAGTAACCATGAGTGTCCATTCTAGTGGTGGTGGCTTCCTCTAAGCCGCATTATCCCGCAAACACTCATCCTCAATTTTTTTGATACCATTGGATAAAGCTGGTGTGATCCTCATATATGTAGATGCCCAGAAAGAGATGCCAACCCTCTCACACGACTTCATAATCAATACGGAAAATAGGATCGACATCTTCTCCTTATTCACTCTCATCAAAATCTCGTCAGCTATAATTCCACCCGTGTGTACGTGCTCTAGGTCGATGATTGTGCCTACCAAGACTACCTTGTCATGGCGAAGGTCGGACTCATTCTGTAATGCCATTGTGTTGCTACTGATGAAGCCAAATCAGTATCTCGCCACCAAATTCAAGTTTTTCTTTTTGATATAGGCACCATCAACGATCAAGGAATGAGAAGAATCAGAAATTAAGGGGGCTAGCCACCCTTTTAAGGAGTCCAAGTCATGATGCACCCGGAGCGAGTATAAATCTGACTCAAACGCCAGCATTCTCAGTGTTGTGTTAATGACCCCGACATCACATTGTAACTTCTTTCCATTAACCTCCACTTCTTCAAGTGGCTTCCAGACAGTTCCCTTTCGCTTCTTTGGAAAGGCTTGGGCATATGCAGTGTAGAACTCCCAAACCCAAGAAGGGATGTAGAGGTTCCTTGGCTTTGTGAACCCCTCAAACTTGTGAAACTGAATTGTATCTCAGATAGTTGGGTAGTCACTCATGACTCCATATATGCAGAGCCGTCTATTCTCAATAATAGTTCTCTCTCCAGAATCTTTGAGCCTATTTAGGGCTTTTGGAGCAATAACTGATAGGACTTTAGAAGTCGGTGCTTGTGCAGGAGAGGGCTGCACTATTTTGGGCCTGATTTTAGTCCTCCTCCTCACTACCCCATTTTTGAGTTGTACCCTATCTTGGGTAGATGCTTCAGGGGTAGTGGATTGCGAACAACGAAAAGCATGTGAAGGCTCATTAAAAAATAGGCCCATGTGTGTCTTTAGAGGATGAGGATGAAGATGAAAGTCTCTATTTGACTCAGTGTCAGATGTAACTACCATCTTGCCCTTTGTTCTTTCTATTTCCTGCAAAGCACACATTCAAACATAGGAGTTATGAAGGTTAGTTGAAATCAAACAAATATCGAATCAAATTTCAAAAACATTCTTGAGGCTTGCCTAACGGTTAAGTGGATCACCAAACAGGGTCGGCGAGCTCCAGTGAGCTCGTCAAATTATACAGTAGCAATTATCTCAAGATTATAACAAAAAAATCAAAGTCAATGCCAACTCGGAAATTTGCCGAGTCAGTTTTGGTCAGCTAAGACAGGTCCACTGAAATTGACAGAGCAAATTGAAAAGACACAGGCATCAAGGGCGATATCCATTCCCACTCAGTGATTCACCAAGTGCGTTCGACAGACTAAGACAAGCCTGCCGAATGGGACAGTACCCAAGGTCATAGATATTCTAAAGAAGGCAAACTGGGGATTACTCGGTGATTCTCCTAACCTCCTTGGCGAGCTAAGACAAGCTCGCTGAATAGGAAGTGTTCAGCCCAGTACCTAATTTTCACAGCTAACCCAACATATACAACAAATACTAGTTTCCCCTATCATTACAATCCACCTATATGTTTATATACCCATAGGTACTCAGACTTCCCCCCAGATATTGCTAAGTATTGCACTAATTGAAGATTTACCCTTAAGAAAGTAGTCATCCGTCTATAATTGTACAAAATCATGCAATTGGGTCAACACTGGCTAGTCAAACTTCATCAACATCAAAATTGACTTAGACTCAACACATTTATCAACTCAATTTCAAATTTCAACCAACACAAAGGATATTTCACTTTACAGGCACACATATTCGACTATCTCATGGGTACAGTTTAAATCGAACAATATATTTCTACCAAATAAAATCTAGCACACAATGACAAGTAATAACTTCAAGCCCATGCCCAACATACAAGTTAAAACTTAAAAATACTAATATAATAGAAAAGAACTGTCTTTTCTGTATACTTTCATCGGTTCCGTTGCTACCACGGGCTTTACGCAATCGATCGGATTAGATAGATATCCCTTCAACATAGGTCATCGAAAGGATCTCGGACACCCACCAAAGTACGAAAGCCAGGATCTTTCAGAAAATAGATTCCTAAACCTAAACAACTCAGTTGAGAGCTCCGTGACTGGTTCAAGGGAAGGTCAACCAATGATTGATAGGCCATTCCTTCCCTATTCGTCTCTTGATCCCTCATTCCACTAATCCATTGTTACTGATTCATTCAAGGCATAGACTCTCCATTTCTTTCCATTTTTGGAATAGTTACCGAATTATTGATACGGGCCTTTTCCACAGAAAAGGGGAATCTTGTGTTCCAATAGAAGCAGAAGTGATGTGGATTATTCAAGAATCGAAGTCGATTTGCTTTATAAAAAGAAGATATCAATGAACTTCTATGAAATGGTTTCACGATATCAACAAAATTCAAAAACCAACTCAATAAGAGCAAAAATCAAGAAACTAAAAGAAATGGGGTTGGGTACTTGGGTTGATAGGAATTCCAAGCAAATTCACTCCTCAAACTTTAAAAACACACACCAAGGACTCAAAATCACTCAAAGAACGCAAAGTAAGAGAAATGAACAAAAAAAATTCAAGATTTCAAAGTGTCTGATTTTTGAATTCAAAAATACCCTTGGTCTTTTAATACCAGGCCTGTTGTGTGATCTCGACTAACGTCGCCTAACTTGTTTTATGAATCACCATTTGGAGCTTAAGCTTGCCGAACATGCCTGAACAAAACACCAAATCTGAAGGTTGATTTGGTGGTCCCGATGGAGTACGCATAGTGCACTTCGGCGAATTACCTTTTGGAGTTCTTATTGCCTATTTTGACAGTACACTTTTCCATCTGTTCAATCTCAAAAGGCGTACAAGAACGAGTCTGCCCAATGCCTTCGGCGGGTCATCGTTTGGTTGTTGGCATCACATATGCTTCCTTTTTTAACCTTTCAACCTTTTTTCCACCTGCACTCACAATGCATATTATTCGAAAGCAATAAAACAAAAGTAAAGACTTGGGTTTCCTCCCAAGAAGCGTCTTATTTAATGTCATGGAACGACATAGTTCTCACTCCCAACAATCATTCTTGGGGTTCGGGATGGTATCACCAGGAAATGTTCCCTTTTGCCTTGGATTGAGATGAGAGGCAATTTGGCCCAATTGGTTCTCTAGTTGCTTGATAGAAACTGAGTGAGAAGTCACCGTCTGGGATAAAGTGGAGAAGTCATTTTTCAATTCCTCCAACACTTTATCCGGCCCTTCAACCTTATTGTAGATACTTGCAAGTATGTCTTTAGTGTGTCTTCCTTCTGGCCCAGCTGGTTCTTTTGGGTGTGGACGATCATAGGGAGGCACGTATCGATCATTTTCCATCTCCCTATCTCTCTAATTTCCACCCCTCCAGTCTTTCCAACCACCATATCTATCCATGTTCCAATCTTGGTTCCCACCTTATCGTTGATAATTGGTGTGGGATCCCCTATTTGATTTCCTAAGTATTGAACTTTCTCATTATATAATGCCTCAAATATGACATCATTCGGGCACTGTCCATAGTTTCTTCCAACCGTATTTACCGACTCAGTTCCACCTCTCATGACGTATCTAGACAACAAATCGAGCTAAGTCATCATTTTTCCTATGCTTTCATCTCTTTCATGGTCCTTCTCAACTTGGTCTTTGCTTAAACTCAATTGTAGAGTTGGCACCTGGTCCTCTCTATTGTGATATATTCGGTTAACCTTAGTTATATCATCTAACAACAATGCAGCCACATTATACGGTTGTCTCATTAATCCACCTTAGACTAACTAATCAGTCATACCTTTATTGACTGAATCAAGGCAGCAATAGACTTGAAATATTTGATATGGGTTTGAAGTTTAACTATATTCGAGGGTGGAAGGAATCTCTCCAAGAAAGCATCATTTAGCTCTTCCTACGAAGTGATAGAATCATTTGGAAATTCTGTCAGCCATCTTGTAGCTTCTCCCGTTAAAGAGAGAGGAAATAACCTCAACCTTACGGACTCTTAAGAGATATTCTTGAACACAAAAGATCCACGTACCTCCATGAAATTCCTAAGGTGTTCATGGGATCCTCGTGAGCTAGGCCCCCCAAAATATAAAAAAAATAAATTCTTATTTGCTTCATTATATTAATATTTTTATTATATTTTCAATTGAAAATTTATATTATTTGATCCACTGTTGTTTATTAAAAAGTCTGCGGGGAAGAAAAATTACCCATCATAAATTACTTGAAGATTTTATGTTTTGTGCAATAAGATTAAAAAAAATTGTTGATTTAATCTATGAAATTACTCATAAGGATAATTGCAAAAGTTCATCAAAATTGTTGAACATAAAAATGTTTATTATTACATATTAATTAATTACACATTCTTTATTTAATTTGTAACTCAACATAGTAATTATGTCAAGTAACATAGTAAGAGTAGTATTAGTAGAAACAACACGTACTGGTAGGCATCATCGATCGAGTCGAATCCACCACATAATATCATACCAATAATCAAAGAAACATGAAGCTTAGATATATAATTAGGACCCCGGCCCATCAATCACCACTCTTTCTACAAGCAATATTACATTGGGACTCATACGCTCTATCTCAAGTCACCCCACCTCCTTCTCTTGCCAACTCCACCCTCTTAGCCATTCCATTCTCATAACAAATCATAATTTAACCCTTTTACCACATAGAGATTTTTCAAATACAAGATCGCTACTAATTATGTTAACTAGTCTACTACTCACCCTCAAGTTCTCATGTCTAAATCCTGACTTAACAACCACACGAGACATGTTAAAAAACATAACAATCACCCAAACTTGGTTCATTACACCCTTCAGATACCCCAGACCAGCAAGGATCCCTAAAATATTAATACATTAATTAATATGTAATCTTGGTCTACACGCGGACCACCCCAATATTTATATACATCAAACCGACCTCTTAGGGATAAACGTGATAAATACAACAAAATAAATAAATTTGGTTCACTCATGGAACCAATAAGTAACAATTACACTATGGAAAACTAAACTCGGTTCTCTCATGAAACTCACACACAAACGTTTAGTGTACCAGGTGTGGTACCCGTGCCAAACATTAGTATTTACTAGTGTCGTACCCGAGGCAACCATGGGATAACCTATATCAGGCATGATATCCGAGCCAATCAGAAATCACACATCACAACCACAATGAATACAAGTCACACTTGTACATCAAATAAACATATTCATTGCATGTAATTGGTAACAACATAACATTAAGATGATCAAACAATCATCACCTACTCGGAATGATTCCTTCCTAAATGATTTATGATCATAATTCGATTACCTACAATCATCTTTCCAAGTTAATACCCAACAATCATCATAATATCAACATTAACAAAGAAAATCCATTCACACCCTAACCACTACTAACCACAAATTCAACAATCCAGGCTCCACGCTTGTATGCATATACCTCTAATCTCTCGACAACCTACAAGATTATAAATATATAAAGACAGGTCTAACAACTTAGTTAAAAAGTCCTAGCATACTTGGGCACCAAGCAACTATTGATGAACTTTGAGTACAAACTTTTGTCTCAATGGGGGCGAAGCATGACAAACGTAGATTGAAAATAATTGAGTTTTAACCTTTCTTACACTAATAACCCTCCTCTCAATGGTTCCACACCTTTAAGGTTCTTAAGGGGGGTGGAGTTTTGGATTAACCCTCACATTTCACCAATGAAAAGTCAGAAAAAAAACAAAATAAATCAAGTTTCCAAGCCACCGATTGTATGGCAATGGTTCAAAAAGTGTTGCCATAGATGTATATAGCAACGATTTTAAGCGTTTCATAAGGTCCACCATGATATGGGTATATAATATCGTGAAAACCGTTGCAATAAAGTGAGAATTGTTGCAAAAAGTTTGGTATTGCATCGGTTATTCGTAACCGTTGCAATTGAGAGCAATGGGTGTTTATACCTATTGAGGGTATTATATTTCCCTTCTTATTTTTCCTAGAATTTCACTAAACCGTCAAAACATTACCAAATTAATTATTTTTTCTTTTCCCAAATATAGCAAAACATGTACAACTATTTCCAGTGTTCTCTCTAGAATATAACAATCACAATTCTTTTCATCGTCGTTGGTTTCTAGTTCAAAAGGCCTTAATCATTGTCGGTGTACTCCAGCTCACCCAAATAGACGTTAGTCTCACTGTCTTTGGTTCCAATTGGTGCTGGTGTGAGAGTATTTTGTTGTGCCGTGCTGCTTAACTCACACCAAGATCGTTATTCTGAAATTATTGTCTCTAGTTCTAAAATTGTTGTTGTGTTGTGCTTCTATAACTCACACCAAAGCTCCCAAATTTGCTACACAGAGTTAACTGCTCAACTTCACAAAGCCCTAAATTTAGGTTATATGCTCTATGTTCTCATGCCTATTTTGGACTTATTTTCTAATTTTAGGTTATTCTCTCTGAATTATAAAGTCACTACGGTCGATTGTGGAACTATAGACTTTTAAAGTGTGTTGAAGAAGAAATAAATCAACGAGAGTAGTTAAAGAAAAAAATTGTCCTTGAATATTATTGGGGATACGTTCTTATTTCTTAAATCTATTGAGTTTGTGGATATTCATATAGATTTTCTATTAAGAATTTAGTTTAAGTTAAGTTGATGCCTCTAACAAAATGTCAATACACTATTGTTTAAATGCTTGAACTTTGGTTGCCTATTGTTAAGTTTTTTTCAATTTTACTTGTTGTATGAAGATAGACATCTACCATTAATGAGTAGTGTTTTGATGTAAATTTGAGAAGTTTATTATAATATCTAACTGTTGGTTGGAGCTGTGATATGATCATGAATTTACGAGTTGAGATAGTTGTGCGAAAACATGATTCAAATTTAATACAGATGAGCATTTAAACTTAGAAATTAAAATTAGAATTTTTATAGCCGAGCAACATTAGAACTGTTTCGAGGATTTTTTTAGAACTCTTTGGAGAAACTGTGTTAGAATTGATAATTCTAGTTTATGTCATAAGTGGAAGAAAAGAAAGTGAATACAAACTTTATATTGTTAAATTTATTAAATATTACATTTTTGTTGTTCTGATGCTTCAGTTCTTGGGATCTTTTAAGGTGGGAGAAAAGAGATAGAAGAAAAGAAAAGAAAACAATATTAACCGAATGTTACTTAGAATTTCATTTTGGCAGAAGTAATCTGAAAAATTCAAAGTTACACTCTTCTACCTAGTACTAGTTCTAGTCGTTGGATAGAAATCCATACACGTCATGATATGAAAGCTTAACTTTGAAAGAGTTGAAAAGAGAAGAATTTTATAAGTTTATACATGATATGAACATCCAAATTTAATTTACAAAACTAATATCTGAAACAACATAAAAGACCAAAAAGGATAAAAGAGAAGCATAATTTGACGACTTTCTTTACTGCCATGAAAAATAATACAGAAGATAGACAGAAGGAAACTTTGAGCAGGAATAATCTAAGGAAACAACCGAGATAGTTAAAGGGGAACTTTGAACAATAACAAGCTAGAAAGGTTTTTTTCTCACCCCGCGAAAGGCGCATGGGTTGACTTTATTTCTTTCTATGAGTTAGCAGGTGAGAAGGAAAGACTAGTGCTTAGAAATCCGGCTGACATTGAACCTAAACTAGTTGCTGCCACTGAAAGAGAAGAGAGCTACATGACTTCTGGGCTTAGCATTAATTTCTAGAACTCCATAACCTACAAGTTAATCTTAACAAGTATACCACACTAATTAGTTAGCTTTAATATTTTATAATACTCACTCAAAAGCAACAAAAACATATTTGGAATATATATAACCAACACTTTGGTTGGCAAAATGATGTCAGATTTTTAAATCAGTATTAAACTCCGGGAATGAGAAGCCTATGTCATTTTATGCTTAAGGCCTCAAATTAGTTAGGCCAAGAATAATAGTTAATTTAGTTAGGCTGGGAATATTTGAATTAGTTAGGCTGGAAATATTTGTTGCAAAAAGGACTATGAATATGTATGTTTAACTGAGATTATGCTCAAATGTAGTTATATTTGAGAATTTGGCATGAACTGATGAAAAAATGGTTCACTCTATGTTAATTGTTACCTTATTTTCACTAACCATAATTTTCTTTGTGTTAGATAGAATTTAATGGATAATCATGATAAAAGTTGACTGTTATTTGCACTTTTCTTGCTGCGAGTTTACCCTTGTCCCGAAAGGTGCCTCTTCCTGAATTTACATCCGTGTTCGATTTGGCAAGCCAAAGGGGCCGTATTCTATCATGAGATAGCGGTGTGCACTTTCTGTTATCATCCTCTTTCATTGGATGAATTGCAATTGCCTAAGATGGACATATGAGTATATTCGAAGAGTAAACAATTTTCTTGATAAGGCATTTGAACGAGCTACTCAAGGAAATGAGATATTATGCCCATGCAAAAAGTACATTAATCGATATTGGCAGAATGTGGTAGAGGATCACTTGGTTGTTGACGGGTTCGTTGATGGTTACACTAAAGGGGATTTTCATGGAGAAGGGTCATCCGTAAGAAATACACCTCATCCAATCAATGATGATGAATATTCTAATTTGGGTGATGATATTGATGGGATACTTCATGATACATTTTGAAATATGAAAGCTGAATCGGGTCATGGAGAAGGAACGGGAGAGGGACTATATGAAGATGCAAAGAAATTTTTTAAATTATTGGAGGATGGAAAACAACTGTTATATCCGGAGTGTGAAAATTTTACCAAATTGAGTTTCATCATTCGATTCTACTTGTTTAAAACCTTGCATGGGTTGAGTAATGTACATATTCAGACTTGTTAGAATTGTAAAGAGAGGCTTTTCCCTTTGGTTAAGATACCAGATTCTTTCAATAAGGCTAAAAAGGTATTACAAGATTTAGGTCTTAATTTTGAAAAAATACACGCATGCCCAAATGATTGTATGTCATTCTGGAAGGACAATGAGAAAGTCGATAACTACTATATATGTATGTCTTCTAGATGGAAAAATATTGGTGCTGCCTCAACTAATCGAAGCTCAAAAAATCCTGCAAAGATTTTAAGGTACTTACGTTTAAAGCCTAGGCTTCAGCAGATATATGCGTCCTAAAACAACTGTTGCAATGAGCTAGCATGCTAATGAACGACCTAAGGATGAAAATTAAACGTACCCTACTAATGGGGAAGCATGGAAAGATTTTGATCGTTTACATTCAGACTTCTCTATAGATCGTCATAATGTCAGGTTGGGTCTCTCAAGTGATAACTTCAACCCATTTCGAACCATAAGTATTTCTCATAGCACGTGGCCTGTTATGTTGATGAACTATACTTCGTCACTATGGTTTTTTTAAAGCCAGAGTATATTATGTTATTGATGATCATTCCAGGCCCATCATCTTCTGGAAATGATATGGTTGTGTACTTATATGATTTGTAACACCTTGTAAATAGGAATGTTGAAAGGAAAGGAAAAGTTTAGAGTTTTTGGAACTAAGGCACTGACTACGAGTTCTATTTACGGACCGTAGGATGTCCTGCGGACTGTAGAAGGGAAGTCGTACGGTTAAGTTAATTTTTTGAAAAATTTAAAGTTTCTAAAGTTTAACCTACGAGTAGCCAAGATGAGCCCGTAAGAGTTTGGACAAGACGTAGACGGCACTCGTTGAATTGAACCAGACTTAATAAATATTGGAATTAAACTTGGGTTCTACGGAAGGGGTCTACGGACCGTAGACTGAATGAAGGATCGTAGATTGATCTCATAGAAAGTTAAAGAAATTTTGGGTTTCTAAAGTTGGTTCCTTGGTTGACCAGTACGGGATGTAGGAAGTCTTACGGACCACAGGTTCAAACCGTAGAAGCCATCTCGTAGTTATTCTTAAGGCTATTTGAGTCTTTTTCTTTGTATTTAATACATATACTATGTTGTTTTGACCCTAATTCTAGGACCTATAAATACCTTTCAACTCCTAATTCTACCCAAACCTTTTCATTCTCTCAAATCCCCAAATTCCCATCAAAGTTCATCCTCTCCAAACTCTCTCAATCTTCAAGGAAGAAATCTAGGGTTCAAGCTTCAGGTCTCGTTTTCCCTCCATTTCTTTAGGACTTTGTTTATCAAGGTAAGTGGGATTTCACCATTGGATTTCATTCATCCAATGGGTCCCAAAAGATTTCTAAGTTTCCAATTCAATTTCACCTAAATTGTTTAGGGTTTCATGTGATCTTTATGGGTCTTCATTGAAGTTGATATAATTGTCCAATTTAAATCTTCTTATGCATATTTTGATTAAACTACATGAAGTTCAATTGATTTCTATAAGACTCATGCATTATTCATGATTTTGACTATGAATTTATGAAGAAACCCATGAAGTTATGAATATGAGCTATAAAAGTTATGTATCTTCTTCAGGGAAGGATGTTTATGATCTAAGTTTGTTTTTTGAGATAAGCATCATCAAATTGTAAAAGGTTAATCATGATTGTCAAAAGGATGTCTCCCATATGCATGAATCATGGTTTAAAGGAGCTACTCTTATAAGACTTTATGATTTGGATGATATTATGATTATTGCCTTCCCTAATGTTATGTATTTATAATTGACTCTACCTATTCTTTTGGGATTTAACTTAGAACTGAGAGAACTTTGAGGTAGAGGCTCAAATAGGGTAGTTTATAGTAATAATCACTAGTTCCAAACTATGTGCCCATGTAGGATTATCTTAAATGACCTAGCTAGTGAATCTACAAATAGCTTATGACTGAATGATACATAGTTCTTGTCACGACCCAGGGGTACCCCCTAGATGTAACAAGACGTATAAGACCCCGAGAGGCCTCATACAAGCCACTTAGCATATCATAACATAAGATAGTAGAAAAGAGCGGAAATTTAAAACATTTTTCCAATACAAACAAAGTCTCATAAAATGAAGTAGAAGTTTTTTAACACTTGTCTCTAACCCTCTAATACATGAAAGAATTAGGGACATAGCCCATACAAAAGTCTAAGCATAAAAGAAAGACATAAAAGGAAAGGTGATCAAGTCCTCGATGATATGAGGACTCACAAAATCTTCACTTGCTTGATTCTACTATGATCCTAGCCACGAGAATGGAAGTCAATATCTCCGAACCCTACATTTGATAAGAATGTAGGCAAGAGTATGAGTTAATACAATCAAGTACTAAATATGATGGCTAGCATAAATCATCAACATAAGCATAATATAGGCATTAGTCAACATAAGACATATATCATAATCATAAGAGACATCAACATAAGGCATAGGCTATAGGAATAAGAGATAACAACATATTCATAGGCATAATCAATGCATCTAGATCAACATTATATAAGATAAACACTTCATAAGTAACCTCCAATCATGCTTGTGCAATGCACGGATAAGATCCCACAAATCTCTCCCATGTTAAGAAAACCACTTTAGGCCCTCATTCATATTCATCATATTTTGACTTCATCCTTAGCTTATTTCTCATAGACAAGGGAACATTCACCTTTAGTCAAACATATCAAGGAAGGCAACTATAGCAACAATCCAAGCTAAGCATACATCATACAAGTAAACCTTATATCAAAACATACTTACAATACTTCCTTGAAGTAATCTTGTTTCATCATAAACATGCTACTTTTATTAGGGACTTGTCCCTCATATTCATACTAATCATGGAAGAGTATCTCTCTACTAGTCCATAACATAACATCACTCATGAATGGTTACGATTTACCAATTCAAAGCTATCAAGGAAAAGCACCTTACTATGATAGACCAAGCTATCATGGAAAGCACACTCTCATGCAAGTCCAAGCTACTCAAGGAAGGGTACTATTTCTCAATCAAAGCTATCATGAAGTGGTAGGGCCACATCAAGTCAATCTATCACGCAATCATTCTATTATGTTAGTCCAATCTACATTGGAAGGGTACGATTTCTCAATCCAAGGCTATCCATGAGTTCTACTATCTCAAGCTACCATGCATTGTCTTGTCTTACCAAGTCAAGCTATTCATGAAAGGATATCATATCACTACTTCAAGTTAACATAATTCATACATGAAGCCTTTGAACACTACGAGATACTTTTTTAATCATGTCTTAGTTCATCATTAGTTTGAACACTTCAAAATGCTTCTTTAGGCATGTCTTAGTTCATTATGAAGGCTTATTAGATCATGTGTGAGCGCTCATCACCATTCATGATCACGTTTTACTCTTAGATTAATTTTAGGTGAGCAAGCCTTTCAACCTAGAATTATTTTATATGAGAAAACATTTCACTTTAGGTTCATTACTCATGAAAGGGTGCCCTTGGCCTACCGATTTAAGGTACATCATTACTTTACTCTTTTGACCATGCGTGAGCAACTATCACCATCCATGATCTATTTATGTGTTCATGAGAATGTCTTTTTAAGCAACACAACATCAATATTACAATAATTAACATGTTACTCTCAAAGTGTTCTTAAAGCATTTACATGGATACTATAACAACATGCATAATCTCATACATTCATAATATAGGTCATGTGGGTAAACCTTCCACAACAATTCTATATATTATCAACATACATCATATAGCTTCCCTCTCAAAGCCTTACTAGTATTAACTCATCGTGTTGGCTTTACTCTCAAGCCCTACTAATCATAATTCAACATATAAGCTTTATTCTAAAAGCCCTAACAATAACCATTCATCCTTCATGCCTTAGTCTCAAGGCATTCCTAATCTCAAGCCCTACAATTCATAATTCATCATGCATACTTGATCTTAGTCAATTCATGTCTATAAACCTTACTCTTAAGCAATTCATGTATATGTGCTTCCATATCAAGCAATCTATAATGTAATTCATCAATCCTAGAAGATCATATCTAATCCCTCAATTTCCCCTTTCATGGCATAAAATCCAGCTATATCAAACTCATTCTAGAATCATATGTTAAGAATGAATACATGTATAATCATACTAAAAAAAATGCAATTCCATCATAAAAAATCATAATCCACTCTATTGGATTATAACTCATGACATTAGAAGAAACCCTAGTTTGACTTGAGGAATTCTTCTTCTAAATTGGGGAAAACATGAGGGCTTCATGGATGAAAGGAATACATGAATGAAATAACCATCATACCTTGATTAAAAATCCTACCAAGCATGAAACAATGGAGACTTGACTTGACTTAGCTTGACCCTCTTCTTCTTTTTATTCAATTTCTATAGAGAGAATATTTGAGAGGATGAACTTTGGGATTATTTTGGGGGTTTAGTAATAATGACTTAGAATGACTTAATTTAGGGGTCTAAAGTCTTTATATAGGTGGTCTAGATTAGGGTAAAACGACACCACTTAATCCTAATTAAAATCAGAAAGTTCTATTAAGCCCTCAACTAACCGCCTCACTGCTTCATCCATGAGACCCCGACCATGGAGAGTAGGTGGACCTACAGCCCATACTAGTTGGGCATGGTTTGGGGTTTAGAGACATTGGAAGTTGGGCTAGGACCTACGACCCCCTATCACGAGGCCTGGACCCATCCACGGGGTATGGGTCCTTCCTATGGTCACTGCTTTAGGAAGATTCTCTAGGGTACTCCTCCACGAGGCTTCCCACAGAGTGTGGGTCCAGCCACAGGGCGTGGATGGCCCTCGTGGGTGACTTTTGGAAGTTTTGAAAATTGTTAAGTCTCTCTCTCTTTCGTATACGGGGTGTTACAATATCTCCTTCTTAGGAACATTCGTCCTCGAATGGCATTCTAGGCACTTCTTAAAGGAGATAACTCAAGACTAGCAACCCATCATTCATGCAACACATCTATATGCACACAACCAAAGAGGAATCATCAACTCTAAGCTAAACATGCTCAATGCATCACATGACAGGTAGGAACTACATCTCATAACCCAAAAATGCATGCAATACTAACATTTCTCATGTTCAATGAAGAACTATCATCTCCAAGCTAAAATCATGCTCAACACAATCTCATGGAGCCTATATGCAATCTATACTCATAACATACATCCAAGGAGGAATCTCTCAACTCCAAGCTAAGATGTCACGCCCCGAAGCTACCCCCAGGATGCGGACATGGGACCTAGGATCACGAGTGACCCCAAGCTAACCCTACTGGCACATCATAAGCATACATGAAGATAACTGAATTAAGAAAGTACTGTACGGAAGCTTAAAACATCATATAATTGAAATGATGGGGAATACCCATTACTATCTAAATAAATAAACTGTGAGTAAAATGACAACTGAAATATCAAACTCCAAAGCTAAAACTGAATCTAGCTATGTCTGAAATAAAGCCTCTAACTGACTAGAGATGCTGGGATATGCCCCAGCTTAATCTAACAAAACCTGAAACTACAGACTGAAAGTAAAGGCAATATGTTTGTCGTCCTCAAAGAATGAGGACTCACCATTGATGCTGCTAAATTGGAGATCGAGAATCAACCTATGCGTGATCTGATTACTAAGGGCCTGAACCTACATCACAAGAAGATGTAGCACAGAGTATGCTCAATACTTTAAAGGTACTGAGCATGCAGGATAGAATAAAGCTGAACAATATACATAACTGAACAAAGCATATAACTGAACAATGATAAAAAGATGAGCATGATACTATACTGAAATTACTGAACATGAACTAACTGAATGCAATGACCATGTTTATACATGTTGAAACTAAATATTGAATTGTAACTGGTAACCTGGTCAATGCACTAGAATCTGATTGTAGGAGCTACTAATAACTGACATAAAACTACGTAAGATAAACGTGGAGTCTGATGTATACGCCCCATCGAGAGGACCCAATATACCCTGCCAGAGGTATAGAGGCATGACTGGCGTGATCACTAAATTGATGCCCACAAAGGGGACTTATTATAACCTACTGGGGCACAGAGTTCTGGGACTTGAGGGTGACAGACCTTGGTCCAACTCGGTATAAAGCCTACTCCCAACTGAATATGAGTAAATTCTAATAAAACTAAAGTAAACTAGATAGCTCAATAATCTGACATGCAAATCTGAAAATGCAACATTAATTTCCGACAATGAAACATTCGAAAACTGAGGTATGTATATATGTTTAACTGACCTAGATAGTGTAATTCATGAACTAAAAGAACTACATAAATAGGGTTCTGAGTTTATTCAAGAATCTACGCAAAAGCAATACTAAGACATGATAATCTAATTAAGAATGTTAAAATAACTAATTCATAGTAATCTGCTGGAATTCTAGACACCCTAGGTCTAGGTAATATTGCAGGAATCAAGAATTTGACTAAATTCTAGGACCTAATAGTGAAAATTCCTGAAGGGCTGCTTGACTTTCTCTCTAATTTGCTCTAAGTTTCGCTTGATTTTTGGTGAATCATTAATTAGGTTAAGTTCTAATTAAGTTACTAGGCTTAAAGTGACCAAAACTACGTAGTTTAGGGGCTAAACGACATAATTTAGGGGACAACTCATAGGGAAAAGACCAAACGACCCCTAACTTAAAAGTTGTAAGGGCCAACTAACGGGATGACTGACGGTCTGTGGACTGACCCACGGTCCTTCCTATTAATCATCGATAGGACTTTAGAGGGGTTGGATCTGGGGTCCCGATCCACGAACCAGGACCACGGCACGTGGTCTGATCAACGTTTCGTAGGTCTGGCTGTGGGTTGACCCAAAAATTTCTAGACTGTTTCTAGAGAGGGCTTCCAGGGGGCCAACGGTCAATCGTGAGGACCACGACTGGTAAAGGGTCCCGTGGTCTGACGTCTGGGCCTAGTGATCTCTGCATGGCTCCCACGAGTGACAGTATGGCCTGTGAGGTGGTCCACGGCCCGTGAAAGGCTCCGTGGTCCACCTCTTCTAGAAAGGTGCTGACTTCATGGGCAAGTCAACGAACGTGGACCTTCTGACAGTTCATGAACCCTGTCGTGGTTCACTGGTTTAAGTGATTTTCTGCTGCATTTTCTAAGTCTGGTTCTCGAGGTGTTACAATATATCCCCCCTTGGGAATATTCGTCCTCGAATGAAGTCTAAACTAGCTAGATAGGGAGGGAAAGAGCTCTAAACCCTACCACTAATTGCTAGAAACTAATTTCTGACTAAACTAGGTTTCAAGAACTTGCAAATACGTTGAAAATGCATGTATAAACTGAAGGAACATGATACTAAAATTGAGTATATGCATAAGAAACTGAAACACTGGAGAGGAACTATTTCCTTAAGCTGGAATGGAATCAGAAGGAAAGAGATGAGGATACTTGGCCTTCATGGTTGCTTCTGTTTCCCAAGTAGCTCCCTCTACGGACTGACTCCTCCCCAAGACCTTAACTGAAGCGACTTCTTTGTTTCTCAACCTTCGAACCTGATGATCAAGAATCTCAACTGGCACATCCTCATAAGTGATACTATCCTTCACAGCCATGATTTCTAATGGTACTATAGATGATGGATCACCCACACACTTCTTCAACAATGAAATGTGAAAGACTGAATGCACTGTTGCTAGTTCTGCTAGCAACTCTAACTCATAAGCCATTTTACCAACTCTTTTCAAGATCTTGTAAGGGCCTACATATCTAAGACTGATCTTCCCTTTCTTGCCAAATTTTATCACCCCCTTCATAGGTGACACTTTCAGGAAAACACAATCATTAATTTGGAACTCCAAGTCCCTTTTTCGTACATCAGCATAAGACTTCTGGCGACTCTGGGCTATCTTAATCCTATCTCTAATGAGCTAAACTTTTTCCATGGCATCATGAACCGAATCTGGCCCTATCAAGGCTGCTTCACCTACTTCAAACCAGCCAACTGGAGATCTACATCTACGCTCATAAAATGCCTCATAAGGGGCCATCTGAATGTTGGAATGGTAACTATTATTGTAGGCGAACTCTTTAAGAGGAAAGTGATTATCCCAACTACACTTGATATCGATCATACAGGCTCTCAACATTTCCTCTAAGGTATGAATGGTACGCTTTACCTGACCATCCGTCTGTGGATGAAATGTTGTGCTAAGATTAAATTGAGTACCAAGTTCACATCTCAATTTTGGGAGTCATTCAGAAGGATCTTAGTGCTCAAGTGAAACTTAGCACGAATTTTCACCCTCAAACAGATGGATAAGCCGAGCATACTATCCAGACCTTAAAAGATATGTAAAGATCTTGTATGATTGATTTCAAGGGTAGTTGGGATGATAATTTATCTTTGATTAAGTTCACTTATAATATTATGTGTTATTCTACCATTGGAATAACTTTATTTGATACTCTTTATGGCAGGAGGTGTAGGTCTCATATTGGTTGGCTTAAAGTTGGTGAGGTTGCTTTGATAGGGCCTGAGTTGGTGCATGAGGCTATGGAAAAGATTCAACTTATTTGTGAGAGGTTGAAAATGGCTAAAAGTCGACAAAAGTCTTATGCCGATATTCGAAGAAGAGAGCTTGAATTTAAAGTTAATGATTGGGTTTATTTGAAGATTTCACCCATGGAGGGTGTAATGTGATTTGTAAAGAAAGGGAAGCTTAGTCCTTTTTATTTGGCCCATATCATATTTCGAGATGTATTGGCAAGGTTGCATATGAATTCGAGTTACCTAATGATATAGCATTTGTACATCCGGTATTCTATATTTCTTTGTTGAAAAAGTGTGTTAAAGAGCTGGTGTCCATTGTGCCTTTAGAAGATTTGAAAGTTAAAGAAAATCTTTCTTATGAAGAGGTTGTTCAGAAGTTGAGAAATAAAGAAGTTGCTTCCGTGAATTTTTTATGGAGGAATTAATTAGTTTAGAGTGCTAATTGGGAGGCTGAAGCCGATACGATGTCCTGGTATCCTCATTTCCTTCCCTCCGCTCCTATTCTAGCTTAAGTTATTAGTTATTCATTGTTCATTCTCTCATATTCATGCGTTTTAATCATTCTCGTGTTTCTATATACATGCATGTTTATGAAAAACTTGATTTTCATGTTATGATTTAGCTTCGAGTGATTCTCCATATTTATGGGCATTATGATGAGATTTGTATTCATGTTGGGTTGTTAGTTTCTCTGCTACTCTATTCATGCTAGCTTAAGTCTCATTCGTGGACGAATGTTCCTAAGTGAGAGATATTGTAACACCACAGAAATGGGAATGTTGGAAAGAAAGGAAAAGTTCGGATTTTTTGGCATTGAGGCGCTGACTATGAGTCCTATCAATGGACCATAGGAAGTCCTATGGGCCATAGAAGGGAAAGTCGTAGGGTTGTGATGATTGGTAGATTTTCACTCATTTAAGGTCTATTTAGCTCAATAATTAGTGTCCTCAATGCCTAATTTTATCCTATTTTAGGTAAATGTTGATGAATTGTAGCTATGGAGGCAATTGGACAAGGCAAGGTTGTTGTTTGAAAGAATAGACAAAATTGCAAAAAAAAGTGCAAACTATACATTGTTGATTGCCTAACAAGAACGACTAATTGCAATTTAAGCACGACCTCACACAAAATGATAGTGCATAGCACTTGGGTCTATTAAATCAGGTCGGCGGACTCTAGTGGAAAAGGCGATGTGCCGAATGAGAGAGGCTGCCTTGATTAACATCACCCAAAATGACAGTGTGGAAAGAAAATATTAAATGCTCAAAAGGAACACCAATGTGGTACTCGGCGATTCACTGGACGTGAAAGACTGGCTTAGTCAAGTTTGCCAACTGAGGTTCAAAACACCTGCAGCCTAGAGAATCAAAAGGCGAACTAAACATCAAGAGGCAATGAACCAAATGAGTTCGACTAGCCCAACTAATGCTGCCGATTGAGCCGCATAGTGGAATTTTGGGCCTGATTTTGAAAAATTATAAATATACCAAATGAGAGATAAATTAGAGGAGAGTCAAAATAAAATAGAAAAATATCATAGTGTGTGAAGAGTTTAGAGGGAGAAAACACTTTATCTTTGAAGAACACTTTTCTACCTTTTGAGGTTTTACAATTTTGTGCTTGAAATTGACAAATTGAAGTTGAATCCAAAGTGGGTTTAGTTGTAATAGCTTAACTTCATGTTACCCATATCTGCTTTCATGGAAGGTATAATCTCTTTACTTTTTGTGATGTGTGGCTAAAACCCCAAGATCCAGGGTGTAAATATAGGGCTGAGTGTTTATTTAATGTAGTGGGTATTATGTTATGCTCTGCTTTGTTATTGTTCATATATGAATTTGGTCTAATTAGCATGGAATTAATTTATGGGTTAAGGTTTCAAACTTAATTCCTACTTTCGATCTCCGGTTTATGCTTGAAAGAGATTGATTAGAGGGGATAATTAGTCTGATACTAGCAATTTAGGTTTGATGTTTGTAACTTGCTTGAAAAAAGGGGTTATGAGTTGGATCTATTTGCCGTGTTTTTGGAAAAGAAAATAGAGTAAGGTTTTGAGTTGTTTAGGTTGGAATTTAGATGAGACCTAAAGGCGATTATATGCATAGATGCATTGAGATCAAAAGATGATTAGCGTCAATGAAGATGACTTAGCTTATTCATGAATGTTCATCACTATAGAGCAGCACAATTACCCCTATGTGATATTGATTTCCAATCCCCATACCCCTAACTTGCTTGTTAATTCTTGAATTCTTTGACACCTTAGTTTAATTGTGATAATTGATCACAAAAGCTTTATATAAAATTGGTGGAAGTATCCACCCACTTATACTTGTTATTGCAAATGAGTAATTTTAAAATTCAAATCTCTTGTTAGGAATTCTCCATGATATACCATTCTCTGTGGGATTCAATCCCAACTTTTCGTTGGGTTTTCTATTGACTACGACCGTTGTCCCTTTTAATTAGTTTTGAGGAGGACATTTGAGCGTTATCAAAAATGGTCCCGCTTCCAGGGAATTGTAGTTGAGAATTCCAATTGAGAAATTAGAGTTTAATTTTGTTTAGTTGCAATTGATTGTTATTTGGTGTTGTTGTTAGCTGATTTACAGGTTCATGCAATTAGTGACCATAAAAGTGAAAATGATAGTCACTATGGTCAAAACGACAACTTTGGTGACTTGAATGATATGCACGTGAGTTTCATGAGAGAACCGAGTTTACTTTTCCGTAGTGTAATTGTTACTTATTGGTTCCATGAGTGAACCAAATTTATTTATTTTGTTGTATTTATCACGTTTATCCCTAAGAGGTCGGTTTGATGTATATAAATATTGGGGTGGTCCGCGTGTAGACCAAGATTACATATTAATTAATGTATTAATATTTTAGGGATCCTTGCTGGTCTGGGGTATCTGAAGGGTGTAATGAACCAAGTTTGGGTGATTGTTATGTTTTTTAGCATGTCTCGTGTGGTTGTTAAGTCAGGATTTAGACATGAGAACTTGAGGGTGAGTAGTAGACTAGTTAACATAATTAGTAGCGATCTTGTATTTGAAAAATCTCTATGTCGTAAAAGGGTTAAATTATGATTTGTTATGAGAATGGAAT